>JAVYIG010002903.1:0-221685 GCA_035222895.1 Strongylocentrotus droebachiensis | reverse complement strand
AGACAAGGATTAAGAGTCGTGAACGGTACAGCGAATCATCTTCTTTCTCTCATAATCTTATGAAACGTCAAAAATTCCGCGCTTCGCGCGGTAGGGGAAAAACTGAATTCAGAATAGGATTCAGAGTCGAGAAAGTTAATACGAATCGTCTTGCTTCTCTAATGATTTAATGGAACGTAAAAGCTTTCGCGCTTCGCGCGGGAGGGGGGGGGGACTAAATTCAGACGAGAATTATTTTTCGAGAACGGTACAACGAATCGTCTTCTTTCTCTAATGATTTTAAAGAAACTTAAAAGCTTCAGCGCTTCGCGCGGGAGGGGGGAGCCTGAATTCAGACGAGGATTTAGAGTCGAGAACTGTACGACGAATCGTCTCTTTTCTCTAATGGTTTAATGAATCGTAAAAGCTTCCGCGCGAAGCGCGGGAGGGGGGGAACCTGAATTCAGGCGAGGATTTAGAGTCGAGAACTGTACGAATGCGCCTGAAAATGCGCCTAATGTGGTTCTAAAATTGCAAATGCTTCCTGTGGGAGGGAGTTCCGACCCCTCCTAGGCCTACCCCGCTTGGTCGCTCCGCTCCCTCGCCATTGACGCCTCACTCCATCGTATTTCATTTCACTCCATGCGATTTTGTGCCCCCCCCCCCCCCGGGTATATCCTGGATCCGCCACTGGCCGTTGTTGTTTCAGCTTTAACGGCGCGTATTATTCAGTTATATACTTATTGAATATTGATTTAACTATAAATAACCCTAATTCGTTAATTAATAAATGGTATATCTAACAAATCTTTTATGATGATAGGGCAATGATAACCGTATAATAATGATAAGAGATTATATTACAAAAATGGATAGGTCTGTCATACTTTCAGTTTCATTATTACTGTAGTATTATTTTAGTTGTCATTATTTGTTTAAATAACAAGGTGATTGGAAACAATAATATTGTAGGTTCATGCATGGTAAAACAGTTTCAAGTCTATTTGTTATTTCTTTATTAAAGAAAAAATCAAACATTGTCAAAATAAATGTATAACGCCTCAGCTTGTAGGTCCCCTTTATACTGACATTTCTGTCAAAGTCTCTCAGTTTTATAAATCGTTGTGGATAAGATGTTGTAATTATAAACCCAAGATGCACAATAATTCACTCCGGGTTAGTCATTCTATACATGGCTTGACCCATATATCAAGTTATGAATAATTTTGTGTACGTATACAAATAAAGACACACACAAACAAAAGGTAACAATTTATCTTCCAGCAATGCTGAGCACTTCATTGCCACATCACAACTGGTCTTCGGGAGAACACCGTCAGCTTCACCGGAAGAAAATCAAACTCAAACGGGAGAAAGAGAGACTTGGGGGTACATCACTCATTATAGAAATTGGGAGAGTTAGAGTTTGGAATGTGACCAGAAATTGGGAGAGTTAGAGTTTGGAATGTGACCAGAAATTGGGAGAGTTAGAGTTTGGAATGTGACCAGTCTGGAAGGGGGTTTTCCGCCCAACTTGTTTAGAATGTCAAGAGCACTATATATTTTTTGTTAACTTTCCTCTCATCATGTTTATGGAAGTGGATCACTTGCAAAAGTAGATGATATATTATGGGGATAAAACAAGTGGTATCGAAACCTTGGGTGCATGGTGACACTATATAGGGAGATGTGAATATCTCCCTAGTTACATACTCAAAGAGGGACTTGACATGTGAATTTGTATGTGAATGACGATTCACAGTCATGTAGCCACTTCGCTCTACAGCATCTGAAAAAATCCATAAAGAGTATGCATAAAAGTGAATTAACTTTTCGTTTAAATCAACTTGGAGGATTGAACAGTGTGCAGCAAATCAGTGGGTTGCAAAATGATAAACTAATTAATTACGACAAACAGTTACACTTGCTTGTTTATACAATTTGAACAGGGCACAGAATCAGTTTTATATTTTAAAAAAAGATTTAGTGAGAGTCGTCCGTCTGCTGAGAGCCAAAAGAGCTATAACTCTGACTCTGAGTTAACGCCCTTTTGCCGAGATTATTTAAAGAAGTGTCATATTTAAAGATATGCAATCTTCCCTTGATAGTTGATAAGTTTTCAATTTTGAGTTCGTAAGGTGGCAGGTGCCCCGACTTTTTTTAATGTGTTAACTTTATCATGCACCTTGTTTTTTCAATATTCTACCACTTTAAAAAAAAAAAAAAAAGGGGGGGGGGTCTAAAATATATTGTCTTAAAATTCGGAAGTCCACGTAACTCTAGGCCTACTCTTGAATTGGGAATTACTGATTTTAATGTAATTGACCTAAACCATCAAAGGATTCAAAGCCCATTATTTATCGTGAAATTATTGACTTTTTTGTAATGAAAAATGCAATAACTCGGAGTTCCAATTATTGGATTTGCATGCAATTTTGTAGAATTGTGTATCTTGAAGATACAACAAAATGATCTTTGCATGGTACGTACCCGCTACTGGCTACAGATGAAGTTATGTATGATATTTTTCTGTATTTCTCATTACCTGATTATCATGCATTAATTGACATTTTTTGATTTTCAGGGTCATTAAACTGAATGACCATATTTTGCTTATTTGCCAAAGTGCAAATTTGTGTGTAGATCAACTCATAAACTATAGTTTGTTTGGATAGCTATATACCTACTATGATTTCTGTACTTTGATTATATATACCCGTAGTCGTTTTCGGCCGGGTAATAGGGCACCTGTCACATTAACAATGGAAGTACCAAATGTTCTTGTCTTCATGTTTTTTTATTTGATTTTTTTTTTGTAATAATTGTTTTTACATAGAGGTTGAGAAGGACGCACTAAATCGTCCGCGCGTCCACACTTCAATACTTTGCAGTGTGATCAGTCTTGTTATAAGTCTTCCTTTGCATGCATAATAGGCAATGTGTACAAAATGGTCACGGCTAGCTCTCGTCAGCTAAAGGAAGACCGCTACCTTGGCATTATAGTCAATATTTCGAGGCCCCCGAGATCCCGTGATCGGATCATCCGGTCGAACTTTGTTCGGTAATAACAAACAAAGTACAAACATCAATGATACCACCACCAGCAAAGGAGGATTTACCTACGGAAACAGACGACATTCAGCCTACGGCTAGACGGAACTCTGTAGAAATGGCTGACACTTCGGAATGGTCAGGCGACAAGCGCCGGTTGCTTGGGGAGAAAGAAGAGGAGGAAGATGATGGGAATACGGAGGCAATGGATTATGCACAGCGTTCCAATTTGCCACTGCCTGTGAATGGAATCGAGGGGAATGTTCCGAATGTTAAAACTGATGACACTGGGGAGGATCCTGTGACTATTTCTCCCCAAGATAAAAAGCCACCATGTACAGCATATATGACTGTTATGGTACTCTTCTGTGTGAATCTTCTCAATTATTCAGATCGTTACACAATTGCAGGTTTGGCCACAAAATCATCTTATTCTTAGACTAATTCCTAACTCCGGGAAGCTCCAACACCAGCGTCGGAGCTTCCCGGTGTTACTTAATTCCTTGACATGCTTGAGATCATGATTTAGCCCTTTTTCCCCTTCTAAATCAAAACCATGTTTGTATTGTCTTTATTTGTTAGAATGAACAATGCATAGGGGTCTAGACCTAGACCCTAGATACAATTATAAGACTTAATGTAATAGACTCTAGATCTAGTACTAGTAGATCTAGTAAATTCTTATTGCAATTTCTTTTAGTGATGTTACTTTGACTTGAGTCTTTGTCAACAAAAGCTGATGATTGATTTGTACTTGTAGCTTATTCCTTGATTGAAAGACAACCTTCTTTCAATATTTTCACGTCTTTCGGATTGTGACATTAAACACAAACTCCTCCAGACATAAATATTCATATCTGATTGATAAACTTCTGTATTAACCCATCAATTCCAAAATTTGATCCAAACCAACCGGCATCCATTCTTTTCAATAACCAAATCATCAAGTTTATTACTTTTGGTTGATATTTTGAAAACGATAAAATCACCTCCTCAACTCATCTAGTTTAGGGTCTATTTCTTTTTTCTTCAAAAGGCAAGATGCAGGAAGCTCTGTTTATCTTTCGTCTTTAATTTTCATTTGTATTTTTTGTTTAAATACCTAGATCTATTTACTTTCTGCTTTCGAAAGAAATATCAAAGTGATTTTAACCATGAAAACCTGTGAGGTCACATGTTTGAAGTAAATAACTCTGCAAGGATAAGACGCTTCTTATGACCTTATTAAACATTGGGCTTGGTTAGTAATTATTATCAAGGTGTGCAGTCTAATGATAAAGAAGAGTATACTGGTCAATGTCTGTTGACAGTTACAAGGTTGCCAGTATGTGTATATTGATGATTGTTGATGACTAACATGATGTCACTGTATCATGCAGTGTCCCTCTCTAGCAGACAGGACAAATTTGTGCAGTAGGGTGTCCATGGATATTGGTTTCTTATTTTGTTTGAATATGAGTGAAACATTTGCAACTCAAGATCATGTAAAAGAAAGGAAGAAGAGCCACAAAATTCCATTTTCTAAACAGAATACAGATCAGAATACTGAATGTTAGAGTCAAGTTTTATCAAGGATTAAAAAAAAGATGTATACCGGTAGTTGTTCCCCTGACAAAATTATTTTTCATTTGATTTAACCTGAATAAGAAAATTGTTGAAGTCTCATTTTTGTACAAGAAATGTTTTCTTTTTGTGCCTTCCAAGGTATCACAAAGTGCGTGTTTGTATGTCCTTATATTTTCTTCTATATCAACAATCACTGGGGAAGGGGAGGCTGGGTTGTGTAAAGAATAGAATAGTAGAATACAAATAAAAATAGAGAGAAGCTTTCAGACTGCAGAGGTAATCACATACATACTTGTTGTTGCCAATTTGTGAAGTGATATTCAGTAAGCAGAAAGAAAATATTACTTGAATGTTGAAACAGGAAGTAACATAAAAGAAAATCAATCAAAAATGTATTACCATTCAGCATAGACATGCATTTTGGATCATGACATAGCCTACAGTTAAATGTTTTAGTAGGTCAGGAAAAAGTTTCATATGTACCCCCCCCCCCCCCTGGTAAAATTGATCTAACCCTTACTCTAACCCTAATCCTAACCATAACCCTAACTTAGCATAGATTACCCATATATTTTCCCTCAATTTTAGTGGGGGGTACATATGAAACTCTTGCCGTAGTTTAATATGTGGACTGCTTTCATGTTTACCTGGTATGTACATTGTACATTGTAAAGATATGGGTCTTTGTGGATGTTTCCAATGACAATGAATACAAAGTGAAAATGGTCATGTGCTTTTTAACCTTTGACAGTGAGTTTGACTCTAAAAACTGATTGTTTTGTTGACTCTTCATGATCTGTTTAATTATCAGAAGGATCCCACAAATGCAGTAAATATCATGAATCATGTACCTTTCCATTTTCTGTTCCTATACATTGATATTAACCCTTCTCTCTCTCTCTCTCTCCCTCTCTCTCTCTCTCTCTCTCTCTCTCTCTCTCTTTCTCTCCTTTCTCTCTTTCTCTCTTTCTCTCTTTCTCTCTTTAACAGCTAATCTACCTGCCATACAGAAATATTTCCTCATTGAGGATAACAACAGTGCAGCAGGCCTCCTGCAAACTATCTTCATCGTGGGTTACATGGTGACATCACCAATCTTTGGCTATCTTGGCGATCGTTACTCTAGGAAGCTCATTGTAGCCTTTGGTATTTTGACCTGGTCTGGGCTAACCCTTGCTGGTTCATTCGTTCCAGCTGATGTGAGATTTCTTTTACAGATTCTCTATAATTATTTTAATTAAAATTCATGAATTCATAGATTTGAATACACTAGAATCAAATGAAAAGCAGCATTTTTCATAATCTATATTTATATTTTGTAGATTAGTATTATTTCATATTTCTCAGTTATGATTCTTAATCTTTTTAGATCTTAAGTAATGATTCTAAAACTTTTTGGGATCATTTCTCAAGTGTTCGTATTTCCCATAGAAAGTTGACGTCAACTGATGTTATTAACAATAAATGACTGAAGAACAACAAACAAAGCAGACGTTCATTATGAGTCACATAAATTATGATTAAATTCAGAGATAAAATGTAATTGCATTGTTTTGTTTCCATTCATTTATTAGTACTTAGGTTAGTACAGATATGTCTGGTGTTGAAATCCATTTATCATACATTCATAAACTAGGTTCTCCACAGAATAAATTCACTATTAGTTAAAAATATCGGTGAGTGGCTCAAGGGTAGGTGATTACATGTAGGGATTTGATATGTTTTATACATTTTAATATTTGTTAAAATGGGGAAATCAGTTTTTAAAAGTTAGTATTATTATTTATTATTATGATTCTGTTGGAATTAATGACCCTCTTAATTCCCTCCCCCTTTCATTTGGCTAATGCACATTGACAATAATGGATTAAACAATCTATCTAGGCATTATTTCACTTTATTTTACTTATTTTAATGTTTTGTATTTTCCACATTTGTCATTTTTGTTATGGGTCCACCCACTTCTCTCAAGCCATCGGCTTTTTGGGTGTAAATGATCCAGCACAATTCTCAATGTATATATATTGTATGTGATTTTTTATGAAATAATAAATTGAAAAATTGAAATCATCTGTTATTATCTAGTCCATATTTCATTTCATTTGAAATCATAAGCCCTTTGCTTTGTAAAGATAATTTGAATTTTCTTTGACCATTGCAGAAGTTCTGGCTCTTTCTGCTACTCCGAGGTCTAGTAGGTATCGGAGAGGCAAGTTATGTGACGATCGCTGCCACTCTGATTGGAGATCTCTTTGTGGGCAACAGGAGAACAAGGATGCTCATGGTCTTCTATTTTGCTATTCCAGTAGGCAGGTAAATCATATTTTATTTATTTAATTTGTTTTATTTAAGATTGCTATTTGATTGCTTTAGCACAAAAATAGTTTTTAAAACATACAGAATAGATAGTTTGAGATAAAACATTGAGTGAGGATTGAATTGAAAATAGTACAGTCAAACTTCCTTTAGTGACCACCTGTCTACAATGACCACATTTTGTGTTTCCCTTGAAAATGGTTTCTCATTGAAACAGTTACTAAAGGAACCTGTTCATAAAGACTGCCCGCCTATAAAGACCATTTTTCTTGTCTCCCTTGGCTGGTCTTTATGGACAGGTTTCACTGTATTTCCTTAAAAAGTACCAATCACCAGGACAACTAATTGTGTATAGTTAAAATGTATGATATCAAACTCAAAACACTTTACCTGGCATTCTAGGAGTATGAAGAAAATGGAGGATAACATAAATCTCTGCATATACATGTAGGGCATACACAGAACTAAAGTCAGATTTTGGTTACGTGTGTGCCCTATCCTGTGCGAGTGTGTAAGAATGAGTTAATTAATCTACTCGACTAGACGTTTTACTGTTTACTGGGAGTGTATTTAAACTGCAATATCTCTATAGCAACATGGAACCACTTACATTAAAGGTACTATGTCCCTTTTGCAGCCAACCTCAAATGCTGTAGAACTTTGCAGGAATTATGAATGTGTCATGTATGTCCTATCTGTGAAATTTAAACGTTACCAGTGTCCTCATATTCAAATTATGCAAGGAAACCCGTTTACTTGCTAGACTTCACTGTCAGACACTATTGAGTGACTGACTGGCTTTTTTTCTTCTTTGGTAATAACATACATGAAAAGAGTTGTAAAGGGTACATGAGCATTTGTCTACATCAATAACCCACTTCTTGTGATGGCCAAGATTAAACTGAATGAATCTTTGCGCAGCATAAAACGTATGACCATTCGGTACAATTGTCTGAAAATCAAGACTATTACTTTTGGGCTCTATAGCCCTAAAGTCCATTTGACAACTAATAGTCGTTATTTTCCCACTTGAAGACATTTTCAAGCCCCACCTTTTTTAGGGAAGTTCTAAATTAGTATTATCTTTCAAATGCAGTTGGAATTTAACTTTTTCATTTCTTTGGCCTGCAAATGGGACATAGTACCTTTAAGAGCAAAACATGTTTTGGTGATTGGTAAACTTTAACCTAGATGTGTAAAGTGGTCTGTTGAGAGCCAGAAAGCTATTCAGTCTGTATTAAAGTATGTATGAAAGTATATTAGTTAGCACCCTTCTGGCAGGCTCCAAAGAGACAAAGTACGACCTGGTATCGGTCTTTAATGAAGCATCTATTATATGTTGCTTCATCCTTTTTTCCCCACAGTGGTTTAGGCTATATATCTGGCAAATTAGTAGCAGAGTTAGCAGATGATTGGAGATGGGCTTTAAGGGTGAGTTCAAGAAAAGATGATGTTTAGCATGATTGGATATGAGAGATACTTCTTTGGTGGTATGAGGTAGTAAGGAAAGTCAAGCAATTCACTCCACTTTTTGTTTAGTTTGATGTGATATATATATATATGGTACATGTATGTCACAGTATCAAGGAAATGGCTGCGTCCATGTCAAAAGGCATTACATCATGCCATGAATATATTCATTCATATATCTCTTGTACACTTTTGTAAGGAATATTGTACATCAAATGGGCAGTAATTTTTCAGCATATCTACACCTATATCTGGATTGCTTTAAATTTGAATAGTTATTGCTCTTTGCCGACAGGTACTAGGTGATCCATGTATTAAACCTACAATGGAAATAAGAGAATTTAGAATTAATTCGAGTTAATTAATTATTAATAATAATAATAATAATAATGTCCTATCTGTGAAATTTAAACGTTTCCAGTGTCCTCATATTCAAATTATGCAAGGAAACCTGTTTACTTGCTAGACTTCACTGTCAGTACTAGGTGATCCATGTATTAAACCTACAATGGAAATAAGAGAATTTAGAATTAATTCGAGTTAATTAATTATTAATAATAATAATAATAATAATAATATAGCGCCTTTTCAAAAGGATACAAGGTGCTGTCTCTTAGTCTATCAATTTTTTTAGAAGAGTTGTACAGGTATGCTGAAAGAGTGAGGAGATGTGTACAGGAAGTGTGGTTAACATAGATTTGAATGTTTGAACTTGTAAGTATTCAGTATTGTATTCTATCAGCAACTGGGAGCCATTGTAGTTATGCAACATTCAACCATTTAGCATGGGACCATTTCGGTTTTTGACAGATTAGACGAGCACATTTGTTTTGGAGACGTTAAAGTCTGCCCAGGTCCTGCTTACTGATACCCCCAAGCTAGCATCCACCATAGTCAAGCCTGGAGAGCACAAGTGCTCTAACAACATTGTGACATGTTTCTCGATCTAAGTACCTTCTGATGCGATTTAGGATATTTAATGAGGAAAATGATTTCTTCATGTGACTTGTCAACTGAAGAGGTCTATGACTAGTGAAAGTGAAAGTAGAGCTGATAAATACTGCCATTAACTGATCACAAGGTTTGCAAAGCAAATAAAATTAATCGGTCATTCAATCTAAACTTGAGTTCTGGTCATGGCATTACATGTCAAGAGAAAATATGGCTTCAAAGTACATGTATATTACATGTACATATATTTTATGATCATCCTATCTTTAATACACATAGCGAGACTGCATGTTTGCTTCATTTCTCTATCTTTCTATACTGATTCCTCAACTCTCTTTGTAATGCAGATCATGATTGGTTTCACCAGGTTCTATGCAATTTTTTTCTTTCACTTTCTTTCTTTTGTTGTCCTTACCGCCCTTACAATTATCTTAAAATTAAATAATGTTACATGCGTGTAACAGCCTCACCTTGAAGGTGGTTGGTTGATTGTACATGTATCTATTAACGAGGAAAGGGCAGTTATTTTCTTCCTACGTAATTACTAAATGAGAGTGACATTTTTAATGAGTAATTACAAAAAAATTCCTGTAGGAAGCTGGTCAACTGACACTGGAAATACAGTCATACAAGAGAGAGAGAGAGAGCTCAATTTCATTTCTTATATGCAGAGTTTTTCATACTTAATTTTTTTCTTCATAACTTCCTTATTAGTTATTCGATTTATTCAAATTTTGTTTGCTCTGTTTCTCTTGTTTTCTGCATATATTAAAAACAAATTATTTTTGGAGTGGACTTAGCCTTTACAAAATTCTAATGTTGCATTACAGGGGGTAACAAGATAGATTGTCCAATAGTGCTAAACCACTGTACAGGTGTACAGGTCCAGAAAATATGAAATATTCTGTCATATCAATAATGATAAAACAATAATAAAATAGTGCATATAAAGCACTTTCCACCGAAGTCTCTAAGCGCTATAACAAACAATTACCGGTATATATTACACACAAAATTTCAAGTAAACGTATAAATTATAATACATATGAAATATACATCAATGTGAACAGAGTAAGTTAATCATCAAAAGCAGTTGAGACAAGTTTTGAATTGGTCGACAGTCTGACAGTTTTTGACATGTAAAGGTAATTTGTTACAATGATAATGTTACAAGCAGTGGGGGACTTACATCGTTACAGGTTGTGAGGGTAGTGTGTGAGAGAGAGAAAGAGAGAGTGTCACATAATAACAAGTTTTTGTTAAAACAGAAGGCAAAAACACAAATTTACAGAACATTTCTGCTAGATTTAATTGAACAAATTAGGATACTGACATACATGTAATTGTAAAGACATGTTTGTCATTCCTTGTGCAATTCCATAGAAGTATTCTTTTGCATCTGTATGATTACTGGTGATGCTGAATATATTACAACCAAGATTTAATAGCTTTCAATGAAATTGATTTGTTTATTTATATTTGACAGTTCAAACCTCCACTGGGTACTCATTTCCATTATGTACTATTATAATATGGAAGTGATTGATTTGTAAAATGCCTATGAATATATTTCCTTGTTGACATAAGGAAGCAATAACAGTTTTAAATATTAAAAAATAAAAGCTTAACTTTAAATGAAATTGATTTGTTTGTTTTGATTTGACAGTTCACACCTCCACTGGGCATTGTGTGCGTGATCCTGATTCTCTTCCTGGTCAAAGAGCCCAAGAGAGGTCAAGCTGAGACTGGTGAACACTCTATGGCCAACACAAGCTACATCACTGATATCATGGCATTAGTCAGAAAGTGAGCATATTCTTTGACCTATTATTCTTGGTAGTTGTGAGAAATTGCTTATTTACTTGTACAGTGTAGGCTAGTCTTGATATTAAGAAGCCAGAAAACTTGAGTTAGAAAACGAATCATTATTGAAGCATACTTCATACAGTAGGTACAAATCATATTTTAATATCTAAGATTTAACATGCTATGTTTGATTTTAAAATATTGCATGAATTTATGAAGTAATAAGTTAATAACTTGTTTGCATTAAAGGTATTACAAAGTTTTGGTATGGGGTCATGAATTCGGTTCAAATTAAAATATTGGAAGCATATGCGTTCCTACAATATTCATTGATCGTTGTCGCGGTTGAAATCGAGTCTGAAGTTATGAAATTATAAATAATAAACTCTTTATGTTGTATAGCTCCCTCTCAAGGTCAAGATATTCATTTATCTTTGAAACAATGTTTCTTGACTAAAATTGACCGATTAGCTATTTCCGTTTGGAAATTATATATCACAACTACATATTCTGAGATTTTCATGGTCGCAGCTACCATTGTACAGCCATAGGCGCTATTTGAAATTTATCAAAATTTACCGGGAGCACCGGTAAATTTTCATATTCAATTTTTCTCGAAAACAGAAGTGTTTTAAGGGCTAATTATTTTTAGTGCTTATAATACATCCACAGGGGCATCCAAATGTATCAAAATTGTAAAGATTCACTATCCACCCAATTTTCAAAATTTCTCAAAACTTTGTATTACCTTTAATCTAAACAAGTTGTAGGGGCTAAGGTTTCAGAAAAAGTTTGAGTAAATACATGTGTATCATGTGCAATGCGAACTTTTAAGCAGATTAGAACTTCGAATCAATAGTGCTAAATTTTATTTGTGTGCACTGTTTATTGTCTTTTTTTATTGTGTTGCAGTAAAAGCTACATTTGTTCCACCTTTGGACTTACGACTGTTTGCTGGGTAACTGGAGCACTTGCACTATGGGCTGTGACTGCTATAACAGACGCGTATGAGATTCTTGGCACTGACTCCACAAGGTATCTATCTTCTTTTAGTTCACTTTTTTTGTTGTTTATCATTGTCATAATTTTGTTTGCATTGTAAATGTGTAATGATCTAATTTTATGCTCTATGTGACATTTGAAAGAAAGACAAATAAATATCTTATCTATCTTATCTCTTTTTTCTTCATAAGAGCATTATTGTATTTGATGTAGAGGTGTGGTGGTAGAGTGGACAGGTCATCAGACTGTAAATCACAAAGTACAGGGTTCAAATCCCTGCCATAGCATTAACATCCTTTGGCATGATATTAATCTACATGTGCATTTGCCATACTCAATCCAGGTGACGTAAATGGGTCCCCTTTAATAGGAAAGAATTTCTTAAATGCTTCAGTGCATTATCAGGTCACTTGGGCTAGACCTGGGGTAATACCCTAGAGCACCTAGAGACAGTGTACACCTGTGTGCGAGACTTGTACACCCATTAATACTATTTCCACCAAGACTGATGTCAGCAAATTAAGACATATGACACATGGAAACTGACTACTGTCCATATTTAAAATGACTGAACTGAAATATTCCATCTAAACTGAGTTGGTACAGTCGGTCACACCACATCCCGACCGTCGCCATCGGGTTCCTTTTTTTTTTTTTTTTTAACTGACGCTCCAATAAAAATAATGAAATATCTAAGAAATTGCAGTATTGCACACCACAAAAATTCATCCACCTTAAAACTTTTGAAGTAGCTGTGCGAAGAAATATCACAAAAATTAAAAATGGGCAAATTATACATTTAAGGAAAGCTTATATCATTGAGAACACAAATCATTTGCTTTAGAGTTGTGTAAATATCAATTAAACACTTCAATAAGCATTTTCCAAGACCCTTCTCAGAACTTCAAATCCTGGCTTGAATGCAAAAAAAGTATCCACGCTAGGTAGCATACTTCTAAAAAAAAATAATAGGACTGAATCAACGGTGTCGCCTAGTTTTGCCGAGTAGTCTAGCTCACGGCAAACCTAATTGCATCATTGACTATAACCCTGTCTTCTCTCTCTCTACCAGTGTTCCCATCATCTTTGGTGTGGTGACGGTAGTATCAGGCTTCTTAGGTGTAGGGTTGGGAACCACCATAGCTCAGTTACTGAGGAAGAAGACAGATAGAGCAGATCCCCTGGTGTGTGCTGCAGGTATGCTGCTTAGTGCTCCATTCCTCTTCATAGCTCTAGAGGTCTCTGATCAACAGGCCGGCGTTACCTGGGTAAGTCAAAAGTTTTCTGTTATACTGTCAAACCTGCTTTAGTAACCACCTGTATAGAAGGACCACCTGTCTACAGAGACGACATTTTTTGTTTCCCTTGCAAATGGTTTCTCATTGAAACATGTACTAAAGGAACCTGTACATAACGATCACCTGCCTATAACGACCACTTTGCTTGTCTCCCTTGGGTGGTCTTTATAGACAGGTTTCACTGTACTTGTTTTGAGTGTGGGATTGTTTTGGTTCAATGTATTTACCCTTTTTTGTCAAATGGGGAGGGAGGGGATGTTGGGGTTTGCTCGGAGTTTCAAAAGAAAAAAAAACAGGACGTTGAACTCCTGTTCTGAAGGCAGTTTACAAAGTGCACACATTTGTTTATTGTTGACCTGTGTAATACTAAATTGAATGTGTTAATATTTTTGTTTCTGATTTGGGTGGTCTTTATAGACAGGTTTCACTGTACTTGTTTTGAGTGTGGGATTGTTTTGGTTCAATGTATTTACCCTTTTTTGTCAAACGGGGAGGGAGGGGATGTTGGGGTTGGCTCGGAGTTTAAAAAAAAAAAAAACAGGACGTTGAACTCCTGTTCTGAAGGCAGTTTACAAAGTGCACACATTTGTTTATTGTTGACCTGTGTAATACTAAAATGAATGTGTTAATATTTTTGTTTCTGATTTCATCATTGTTTGATTGGTAGTTTCCCTTAGCTATTTTCTTCCCAGATTTCTCCAGATTTTGATATAATCCAGTTCTTTGTTTGATCAAGACATATATAACAAAATGCTTTGACATGAGATAATTTTTTTTTCCCTTCTTTTTTCTCCAGACTTTAGTATTCATAGCTGAAACACTGATTTGTTTGAACTGGGCATTGGTTCCAGATATTCTGTTGGTATGCATTACTTCATGTTAAGTACAGTTAACTATCCAGCATTACATTTAAGCAAGCTTACATACATTGCAATACAATTAATAAATTGTGCACAATTAATACATTGTGACATGTTGTAATGGTATTTCATTAGCACTCATGATTCAGAATAATGTACTTGTTTAATTTAAAAAGTAATTGTAAAGATATACAAATACCACTTCTCAAAATTGTGGATTTCTAGTGTTGTCTCATATGACCTTGATCAATTCGATCATAAAATGTCAAATTTATGGGTACCATTATGAGTTGTATTACAATGTAATAACAGTAACTGAAAATTTATCTGATTTGTTATATTTTTTAAATGGGGACCAATTTGATGCCTTCATGTAAAGGCAGAATAGAAACACAGAAAATGAAGAATGATTTATAAATTTTGCTTGCTTTATCATCTTGAATGGAAGAACCCAAATAAAACTGATGTCTTTACATACTTATTACATTAAAGGTAATTAGATGTGAAAACCTTTCAACTATTGGAAAAGCAGTGAAAAATGAATCATGGTTCAAATCAAATTTGTCCATGTGTTTTGGACGTACTCCCTTTCTATGCTTTAATTTAATTGTTCAATATCGTATATCTTTTCTCCCTCCTCAGGCTGTGTTAATACCAACGCGGAGATCAACAGGCAATGCTATTCAGATGTTGATATCACATTTACTGGGAGATGCCCTCAGTCCATGGCTTGTTGGAGCGGTAAGATTGTAATCCAAAATTTGAAAATATAGAAAACCAGATCAAGAAGATGGTAGCGCAATCCTTCATAATTGTCATAAAATTGCATGAATAAAATATTAAGAGAAATATGAATGTATGACGGTAATGGAATCAGGAAGTTGCATTTAAAGAAAATATTAGAGATGTCCTTCTCCATTTGAATTCAGTTACTTAAAGGACAGAACTAGTGGAGAAGTTCTTGAATTTGTCAACAGATAAAGCTGATTCCACAACTTTTCTGCAAAGCATGAGATATTGTCATGAACATTGCCAAAGTACAGGAACACAGCATACCAATCGCACATATGCACTCTACAGGACATGCTATGTTACTTTTCTTTAATTAATTGACTTATTTTCATAAATCCTATCTAGGTTTCTGACTCGATAAGAAACAGCCATGAAGACAGCGAGAGCACTGAAGCCAAGTATACTAGTCTCATCTTCTCCCTCTACACAACCTGCTATGTAACCGTGCTTGGAGGGGGGTTCTTCCTATGGACTGCATTGTACTTTGCTGATGATAAGAAGAGGGTCCAGACCATCGTTGCAAGTGAGTATTTATTCATAGAAAAGCTTGTTTACAAGATATTGCACAATTTCTTGCTCTGACATGCTTCCATTTTTTAAGCTACTTTTTTAAAGAACCTATTGGGATCTTTAATGCAGGGGTCTCTCTTTAGGTTACCGGTGTACGGATGAAGTCATCAGATCTTTAAACCCAGCTAATAGATTTGTTAACCTTTTGCTGGTATGGTTGCTCAAAACCAAGGTAAATAAAAAAGAACCTTAGATCTGCGCATAGTTTAAGAACTGGCATATTATTTTGTGGAATTACAATCATCTATTTGTATTGAAATATTGATTAGGAAGAAATTTGATAGAACATGCAATTGCCTTACGTGCATGTTAGCTGCTGAGATTAAGTCATGGAGTTATTTCTAAAGCATTTTAGAGACTGCTTTGCATACTTCAGCTGCATTAACTTCACTTCAAGGACAGATGTTGCACAAACTTTTATGTTTTATTTCTACAGAAATCATCAAAATGGAGGGGGGGGGGTCATGTTAATTTTGTTGTAGTGAGATGTTTAGGGTCCTTGTTTATTTTCTAAAGGGTAATCTGACTGTGGGACTAGTCAGTGTAGAGACATGTACATGTATGAATCCGCACAATCAATCCATTATGACTTGCATTTGATTTTTGTTTGCTGTGTATCATCACACATTTCATGCAAGAGACATCTGTATATATGCCATTAAGAAAATTCAGGCTGAAGTAGCAAAACAGAATTTGCAATTAATGTTTGAGTATCTTGACTATAAAGTGGAATAAGATACGGCAGGAAATGAATTTAAAATGATTTATGTATGTATAATGGTCCAGTTCTGCCCAGAATATATGCTATTCATTTCAATTTAAATGACCCACAGAGTACTTTCATTTTCACAAACGACCCTTATCTTATTTAGTACATTTCTATCTGTAGGATGATGAATAATACAAAGGAGGAAGTGAGAGAAATTATCTTCTGATAAATTATCATTAGATTGATCATCATTGATATGCAACTAGATGGCTAAGTTGGTCATTATTGCAAATAGTTATATTATTATGAGGAAGAAGTGCTAGACAGATTGTTTAACGAAAGCTGCATGACATACTGTCTAAAAAAATGATGATCACTTTATATATTAAATATAATTGCAACCACTTTATACCATAGCAACCTTTAAAGGCCGTCAGTACTAGTTTAGCCAGGGGGGATTAGACCACGCAGCAAGGTCACTGACAGGTGGCTATCTCATCAACTCAGCTCTCAATTAACATAAGAAAAAGAGGATCATGGGACCAACAGGCACTGATTAGGCATTGTTTTCTATGTAGAGGGAGCAAGTAGTTACAAGTAGGACAGTGGGGCTTTAACTTGTCATCATGAACCATTTTCAACTGATATTCAACCAGCGCATGTATTCAGCTTACCAAATAACAAGCCAGTTGTGTTTAGCAGTACCTAATGTAACCGATCCTGTTTTACATATTCACATTCACATTCACAGATGAAATTTACATTCATGTAGGAATGCAAATGACAAATTTGGAAGTTTGAGGTCAGTGAAAGAGATTGGTCCATGGTCTTTTATTGTTTTGTCCACAAGTTGCATAAGTTTCTTTCGTAGGGAGCTGCAATTTTTATTTTGTTGCTCCGGGCAGAATTGGATCATTGTTCCCTTGTAAGGTAGAATTGTGCTAATTGAGAATGAATTATGTACCCCATTGTACATTTATTGACATATACATCTGTGTAAAAAGTTACATACTGTACATGTACATGTACATGCCTTTACATGGTATGAAATGTAACTCTTATTTCACCTTCCCTATTTTGTGTTTGCTTTTCATGTTCAGTTTTGTTTGTTCCCCCTTGTAAACACATTTGTTATAAGTATTGGTATTGGTATTTATTTTCCATATCACAATATTAAAAACAATACAAAGAAAATGCATGTACATAGTAAAAATCAATAGTATAGTGAATGGCTGGATAACCCATTCAGCTTTGTTAGTATAACAAAACTGTTCTTCCCTGGGGTCCAGGAATTAAGATATCAACAGTTAACATACAACATACAATACAACATAAAATAATATAATTTGAATACATATAAAACCTAAAACATATTAGAGAAGCATAACCCCCCCCCCCTTTCATCCCAAGCATGTTCCATTACAGATCAGAGCAAAACTGATTTCTTAAATTTAGATTTTTGCAAAAAGTTTTTAAGCTGTTAGATAGCTTAATAGTTAACGGTAGGTCATTGTATTCATGTGAGCCTTTATACACAAACATTTTAGTATGATGTGCAAGTTTTTATCAGAAAATGTGTCTGCTTTATAAGAATTACTCACTTGTTTCGTATTAACTCCTTGTCACATTGCATTCATTTATCAAAAGAAATGAAATCAGGCAACGGCACAACAGCGTCATCAGTATGTAATGTTGATGTAGGTTTGTATTTGTATTTGTCCATAAAATATTTTTAAAATTGTCCACTGCATGCTCATCTAATAATAATAATAATAAATAATAAAAACGTTAATTATAAAGCGCTTACCACCGAAGTCTCTAAGCGTATTATTAAAAAAAAAAGAGATATATTTTCAGATTGATATATTTATATATAAAATTAGACAAAAAATGATGCAAATATCCCAATTCTTGATGCATACCAGCTAGAAACGGTGGTGGATCCTTGATTTTTGGAGAGGTAGTGTCCACATTAACAGTGTATGTGTGTGTGTAATTTGGTTTTTACAGACGTGTATCAATCAGATATGATTATTTACGTCTGGGGACCGACCTTTAACGTCACCATCCGAAAAACGTGACTCAGTTTCGAACCTGTGTCCTCGGCTGAATCACTTTATAATTTCCATTGTTTAATAGCTGGCTTAAAGACGCACGCCACAACGCCCGGTTAAACAGATGCTGGCTTACAGTTAAAGCCCATCTAAAGCGTTGGGAGCCCCCAGAATTTGATAGCAAAATATCACTTAATTTTATCATAATTTGAAAGAGGATGTCATTTAACACACATTTCTGCAAGGATTTTTCAAACAAATGTGTTTGAAGTCGAATATTGATGAAAGAATACAAAATTGAGCTGTTCTGCATACAACAGAAAACCCAAATTATGTATTCTTTCATCCCTATTTTTCTTCAAACACATTTTTAGGGGGAAATCTGTGCAGAAGTATGTCTTTAATGACATCCTCTTTCATGATACAATTTAAGTGAAATTTTGCCATAAAATTTTTGGCGAAACTGGGGTTCCCAACACTTGAGGGGGGCTCCAACAGATGCTGATTTACAACTATGAAAAATTGATTTGTCCCGATTTATGTGTTTCTTAAGAATGTGACATATTAAAGCTAGTCCCCCTTTCATTCTTGAGTTACGAAAGACGCACACACACACCAAAATTGTTGTTTTACAAGGGTATGAATAATTTACCAGTTATTGTTAATTTCATTCTTCCGACTGAAAAAAGGGAATTATTATTCGTAGTTAATGATCAAATATGCATACATCATGATTTCATGTCTTTACATATTCACAGAAAGAGACTTAGAACATCATCAGTAAATGCCTCTCCATGCTTCAATCGCAAATTCATTTATTTAAAATACAATTATCAATTTTTGCTGCATAACATATACCTGCTATCACTGTAGCAATGTTTATTTCTTCAAACTGTCAAGGTCAAGATTAGTGGTTCTTAACAATTTCGTCTCATCCCATTTGAATTTCATTACAGTGCAAATTACATGTATTTCTAAAATGAAATCTTGGTCAGTGCTTACTGCAAGTACCCCATGTAATGCAAATCTATATATTCAGTCATGCACATGTAAAATTAGACAGCAGAACAATTAGAGAAGAAGATCGGTGAAAGTTTGAATAAAATCAGACAAGAATTAAGAGTATTATAAATTTGTGAAAGTTATAATCACTATGCACAATGGGTACTTCTAATTGACTGACTCGGCAGTGTCCTTTGTTCCTACACACAAAATTACTAAAAATGTACATTTGTCACGATGTATATAACTCAGGCGGGGTTTTTCTTTCGAGAGATCCTTTGATAACATGCTGTCCACCATATATTTTGTGATTGCCTTAAGGGAGAAGGCACTTAGTTAGGAGAAAAACATATATGTGACCCGGCACCACAAAACCACCAAAAAGTCGCAAAAAATTATTTTCCTGATTTCATCTGATTATGAAAGAAGAAGTTCTCCTCATTAAAATGGTATATTACTTGTCCAAATTGAAGCTTTCTAACCCTTTCAATTTAGTGAATGAAAAGAGCTGGTGAGGGAGGTTACTGGTATTAAATTGTGAGAAAGAGAGCTTTAAAGTTTGGGGCTATTCAAGCATGCGGAGTAAGCAAACCACAGGGAAATCAATAGAAGGGTGAATCAAAAGGCCATAGCAACCACTATGAAGAGATTTTCAGATTAGGCTGAAATTTGGCCTGATGGTCAAACATAGTCTGTTCATTATGTTTCTGAGGTTTCAATGTGTGGACTTAAGTCTTTCAAAGTTATTATGTTGTAAATGTATAGAGTTGTAATTGGACAGATTAAGTGAACTGCAACATAGTGCCGAGACACCTGCACTAGACAATGCCTATTCATGGTGGACCCGGAGTCTTTTTGTTCCCCCTTACATAACACTGCTTGTCACCTATCTTGTTTTGTATACATCTGGGCAATTATTTGTAACCACATTATCAGGAATTCTCTCGTCGCTGTCTTGCCCGAAGTGTTCAGTAAGCAAAGCTGTAAGGTTGGCCTGATCCCCCGCAGCTAGCCCCCGCATCATCGCTTCGTTGACCGCCCGAGCTACCCGGGCATCTGCGTTGGTGCACCCTGGTACCATCCCACGGCTCTGCTCACGTACAAAACCTGGCATTGTAACGACGTTGTAGACTTTTTCGCAACTTGTCACTCTCAAATGTATAAAATATAATAATGTTCTTAGGTCTACTCTTGATCAACAAATTCTGGATATGTGATGTACAATCAAGCTACTCGAAGTCGTTAACGGAGAATATAAGACGAACGCAAATCTGGAACTCGGATGTGAAAGCGGATACAAACAAAATGGCGCGCCGCACTGATTGCTATAACGGACCAATCACAGCCCGCGTAGCACGACCCGTTAGCAACGACCGACCATTTCCGGACTACGATAATTTCGCTCGGGAAAAGTGATCAAATTTTGGAAGAGACCGAAGGCTGTGCGAAAAAAACTGGTCTAGAAAAACCGTTTAAAACACATCTTCTACTATGTTTTAGACTTCCAAATTTTGATACTAGGTACAGAAAAGACCACTCTTTCAGAAAATGCAAAAAAACAAAAATCTATTTTTTTCACCTAAATTGACATTTTAGCTGATTACGGAGAATCGCTGGTTGCGACTTTTTGTTGGTTTTGTGGTGCCGGGTCACATATTTGTTGTAGATGACAAATAGGAGTGTTGTCCATAAATACATCCCCATGCAATGACAAATTAAGTGATCTCATATTGTAAACACTTGTAACTTTCTTATTATTGTTCCGATTTATTTCAAACTTTCACCCTTCTGTTTTTTGGTATATATCTGCTTTCATACAAATGAAATTGTTACAAGAGTTGGATTGCACTTTAATCTTGAGATAGCTAGTATTCATACATGTACAATACGCTCTTATTCAGCATATCACTGCTTGCTCTATATTTATGGTCACATCATACATTCACATTAGATTGTATGTCTGATCAAGTAAGTAGTATCATGTATGTCATGAACATAAACTGCATGGTAACTTTATTTATACAGACGTTCTTACTAAAAAGGCACTTCACAATGCCCTTATTTTAGCTCATTATAACAGGAGCCTGTTTGCTTTGTGTTTCTTGGTCTTTTAGTTATGAAAATTTGCTTTTTGTTGCTTAAATCTGTCTGTAACTGTGTTTAAAGGGACTTGGTAACATTGTTCAGATGAGAGAAAATGATGCTAAGGTAGTGACTTCAATGCTAGATCTACAATCAAAGATAATCTGAAAGTTTGAGTTAAAACAGACTATTATTAATAATAGAAATTGGGGGAAACTGATCTGATCGATGCCCTAATTCTCCCAACTATATTATTACAATTTAAATACATTTTAGGTGAATGTAAATCGTCGCAAAGCAATGAATTGGCTCTATATACCATTCAGACATTTAAGTGTTGAAAGATTTTTAAAAGCCTAAATTCTGTCTTAATTTCATGTAAAAACTTTTGGGAAAATTAAAAAATGGTTGGGAGAATTTACTTTTAAAGGGTGTTGCACAGTGATGCCTTCAAAGAAAACCATAAATATCTTTGTAGTTTGAGAATTTTGTTCAGGATTTTTTGCATGTTAGAGGGTTAGTACAGTGGAAGGAATATAATAAGTAACATTTCATACAAAAATGATGCAGTTTTTATCATCAACCTTCATCAATGTTACCAAGTCACTTTAATGTTCATTTCAATTTGTTAATTATATAGTTTTTGGACTGAGAGTATTCACTTGTTAAAAACCTTGTATTCATAATCAAAGAGTGGATTGCATTTGCATGTATACATACAAGGGCATGGGTTGATTTCCCTAGATACAGTGTATCTTGTACAGGTCTGCAAATGAAGATTTCAACTACATTACAAGTGAGAAATTTGATGTACATTGTACAACTAAAGTGAGTTTGACACATACTTTTACATTCATTTCAGTATTTCATAATTTTGTTATTTTGTAAATTTCTTGTCATGTATCCTACAGATGAAAGATTAAAAGCCAACCAACGTCAAGTGCAAGTTGATGTTGCTATCATATAGGGGAAGTCCCTACTGTAAGAATGACAACGCCCTACTCTCGAAAGCTCCCATTCAACAGGATTTATATTAGGTTACATCGTAGGGGAAGTCCCTACCGTAAGAATGACGACGCCCTACTCTGGAAAGCTCCCATCCAACAAGATTCATATTAGGTTAACTACAGATGAAAGATTAAATGCCAACCAAAGTCAAGTGCAAGTTGATGTTGCTATCGTATCATAGGGGAAGTCCCTACCATGAAAATGACCACACCCTACTCTGGAAAGCTCACATCCAACAAGATTTATATCAGGTTACATCAGAGGGGAAGTCCCTACCCTGAGTAGGACTACACCCTACTCTGGAAAGCTCCCATCCAACAGGATTTATATTAGGTTACATCGTAGGGGAAGTCCCTACTGTGAGTAGGACCACATCCTACTCTGGAAAGCTCCCATCCAACAGGATTATATTAGGTTTCCTACAGATGAAAGATTAAAAGCCAACCCAAGTCAAGTGCAAGTTGATGTTGCTATTGTATTATAGGGGAAGTCCCTACCGTGAGAATGACCACACCCTACTCTGGAAAGCTCTCATCCAACAGGATTTATATCAGGTTACATCATAGGGGAAGTCCCTACCCTGAGTAGGACTACACCCTACTCTGGAAAGCTCCCATCCAACAGGATTTATATTAGGTTACATCGTAGGGGAAGTCCCTACTGTGAGTAGGACCACATCCTACTCTGGAAAGCTCCCATCCAACAGGATTATATTAGGTTTCCTACAGATGAAAGATTAAAAGCCAACCCAAGTCAAGTGCAAGTTGATGTTGCTATTGTATTATAGGGGAAGTCCCTACCGTGAGAATGACCACACCCTACTCTGGAAAGCTCTCATCCAACAGGATTTATATCAGGTTACATCATAGGGGAAGTCCCTACTGTGATGATAACGACACCCTCCCAAAGCAATGAGATTTTCTCTGAACCACACCACACATTAAAGCCTCTCAGATTATGACCAAACTTTTGAATGACAATCATTGTTTGATGAGAAGATAAATATTCCTTATTGTGGATCAGAAAATGCAAATGCATTGTAGACTCTAAATAAACCAAATAGGAAGAAAGAAGTCTAACCAGTTTGAAAAAAGCGACAGTGGTGGATGTTGTCCCAATTAAAAGGTAATTGGGTCTTTCGGTTTGAAGTTTGTGCTATGACAATCTTATAAGAGCAGCTGGATCCTGGTTTCACTTTCCTCAAACTTGGTTGCAGTCCAATTGAATTATATGAGTTGGGATATGGTCTACTGTGGTGTCCTACCTTCAACAGCTACATGTACAAATTCATTTGCACATTTGTTTAAGATTGAGCTGGAAAGTGGGAATGATGTGAGTTAGAGGTATAATATCATACCTTTTCATGACGGATTTTATCATTTTACTCTTTTCAAAATCCCGATTTGTCACTCCTTCAAGACAAGTGTGAAAAATAGGGTCATGTTTTCTAGAATCTGGCTTGACCTCACTTGCTTTCCTAGTTACCTATTGAATTAAGCTTTCAGAGTGCATCCATAGATTGTGTGTCAGTACAGTATGCATGTTTGAAAAAATGTGTGAAAGTATATTAAACTAGAACTAATTACTATGACCATTACCTTAAGTTTGATACAGAAAATGATACATTATAGACCATCAAAACTAACTTGAAATGGGATGTTATTTAAATAATTGCCTGGATTGGAAAGGATATGTATGTGATACTACACTGCCTAGCAGGGATCTGTTTATATAATAATAATAATATAAACACTTATAATAAGCCAGTATCCATCAAAATAATGATGCTTATGATACAGTAGAAAATAGAGTAGAAAAAGTCACATAAACATGAACAGGAGTACAAGCATTAAACATGAAATCATATAATTCACTACATTTAATTAAGAAATCATATACAAAAAATATTTGAAAAAAAAATATTCCCCTAAAGTTGATTTTGTTATGACTTTTCTTTGTAAATCATCTGAAATACACTATATGAATGCTTAAACAGATTTCTGTATAATTATGTTGTAAGGTGCTATTTTGATTAATTTGTATTGTCATCGCTTACCTAAATTGATACTCTACATGTATGTTTATGCCCCGAGATAAAAGCTTGTACATTAGATTTGAATTTTTTTCTCTTTATTTTTTTTGAACGATGTTAAAGGTAATACAAAGTTTTGGGAAATTTGGAAAATTGGGTGGATAGTGAATCTTTACAATTTTGATATATTTGGATGCCCCTGTGGATGTATTATAAGCACTAAAAAAATTAGCCCCTAAAACACTTCTGTTTTCGAGAAAAATTGAATATAAAAATTTACCGGTGCTCCCGGTAAATTTTGATAAATTTCAAATAGCGCCTATGGTCGTACAATGGTAGCTGCGACCATGAAAATCTCAGAATATGTAGCTGTGATATATAATTTCCAAATGGGAATAGCTAATCGGTCGATTTTGGTTAAAAAACATTGTTTTATAGCTTAATTAATATCTTGACCTTGAGAGGGAGCTATACGACATAAGAAATTTATTATTTACAATTTCATAATTTTAGACTCGATTTCAACCGCGACAACGATCAATGAATATTGTAGGAACGCATACGCTTCCAATGTGTTCATTTGAACCAAATTCATGACCCCATACCAAAACTTTGTAATACCTTTAAAAAATACAAGTTTGTTTTGAAATGCCTTACCACTAACATTGATGTCTTATGGTGTGGTCATTAACCTGAGTTAGTCTTGAGTTTTTTTTTGTAATACTTGCCCATTAGTCTTATTCATTATGCAAACCCAGGGGGTGTTATGGTCCACTTAAGTTAGACTTGAACTATGGCAGGCGATTTATGCCCTTAAAAAGTCTTTACCAGATGTAAAATTAGAGGAAAAAAACCTTAGAATTTATGATCTTTAGATGATGTTTTTTTCTCCAATAGTAAACTATCAAAAAAAATGTAAATTCTGTAGATTTGTGACATCCCTTAAGAGACCAATGGTGAGAGCAAACAGTGGTATAAATGGCCTGCCATAGTTTCAAGTCGAAATTAAATTGATCTTAGTCTTTGTGAAACACCATCCAGAATACACTGAATATTTCTGGTTTCTGGAAATATTTCAAACAATTGTGCTAGTGCCATTTTCCCCCCTCTCATTCTCTTTGAATAGAGATGAGGTAGAGTAATCATTAATGGTACATGAAAAATATTGATTGAATGTACATGTAACATTCATATACATATATTTTATGTTGAAGTTCAAATTGTATGTACATTTTGGATATGAAACATTTTGTAAAAGGGCATTGCTGGAATTGAATTGTAGTTATTATCTATGACAGACTTTCTTTTCATTTTTGCCAGAATTGTATGTAGGCTGAGTGACATGCCAAAGTCATTACAGAGGCTGTGATTGACATATTAAAGGGTACAGAATGAGTTACAGACATAATTGTAAAGAGGTTTTATTTTTACCTCTTTTTATAGAATGATTCTTGCAAAATTGATTTTTTTTTTTTAAATAAATTATTTCTATTATTCGTCTTACATTAGTAGCTATGTTTTCCACCCCCCCCCCCCAAACAAAAACAAAAAATTATCAAAGGATCTATTTTGTGTTTTATGCAACATTGAACTTTCCATCTTCCTCTTTCTGTCTCCCTCTATTGGAGGCCTTGTCCTGTCTCTTATTATAAATACACAATTCTAAATGCTTCCTTCCTTGCTCATTCTCTCTCTCTCTTATCCATAGTTTCTCTGCCTTTGGCTTTGTCTTTGACATTTATTGATCTCTTTCTGCCCTCTTTCTATCTCTATCTCTCTCTGCATCTTTGTGTACCTTTCTATTTCTTTCGACAACTCCCAACTCTATGAATTAAAAAAAACAAAAACATGACAAGGTAAAATTATTAAAAGTAGTTAAGAAATCTGATTTTATTTCTCAAAGAACTTGTCACATACTATATATAATTGTACATTTCCAGTATACATGTAGTCAATTTTCATAATATATTTCTGACAATCTTTATTTTATACATATTTGTGGAAATTATTTCTTGAACAAATGGCCACTTCTTTCTATGTTAAGATATGAAGTCAAATGTACAATTGTTCTCAAGGAATAAATATTGCTTAATTTTTGTAACCTGGATACGATTGAATAAAATGATTTTTCAAAAACATTGCTTATGTCATCCATAATTTTCATGTGTTCAAATCAGGAGTACTGAAATTAAATAAGACCAATTTGCAACAGATCATATGATTTTAAAGTAAAATCTATCACTTCAAAGAAATAGTATCGACTACATGTCCCTTTTATGAATTACATTACTAAATAATCTTCATTATAACCCTTTCTAAGGAGAAGGCTAGAAAGTGCGCAAAAAAATCAAACTCATTTAAGTGATACCTGACAAGATTTTTAAAGAGATCAAGTTGTGTAAAGGCAGAATTAATGCAGAGTTGTATCGCGATAAAATGTCCAAGGTCACGCAAGAAAGTAATGTTTTACCTAAACTGTTTTACTCAAAATAGTTCTAATATTTGCTTCATATATAGGCATGTAACATGTTTTTGCCTACTTGATCTATGTAAGATCTCATCTCGGTTTTATTTACCCTTGTGAAAAAAAAACACTTTATTCTATGTAAAGTAAGCACGGATTGCAAACTAGCTAAACACAAGTTTTATTCAAGCTGACCACCATAACTAGGTGTAAAAAAATCCACATCTTTCTAAAAACACACACAAGACACTTTCAAGATTTACCATTTTTAACAGCTACTTTTCATAAAAACACACACTCAATATTGCAGTAGAGATTTCAAGGTATTCATAAGTACTTGACATTAAAGGTAATACAAAGTTTTGGGAATTTTTTGAACATTGGATGGTGGTGATTCTTTGCAATGTTGATATATTTGGATGCCCCTGTGGATGTAATATAAGCTCTAGAAAATTTAGCCCCTAAAACACTTCTGCTTTCGAGAAAAATTGAATATAAACATTTACCGGTGCTCCCGGTAAATTCTGATGAATTTCAAATAGCGCCGTACGGCCGTACAATGGTAGCTGCGACCATGAAAATTTCAGAATATGTAGTTGTGATATATAATTTCCAAACGGGGGAAGCTAATCGGTCGATTTTAGTCAAGAAACATTGTTTTATAGCTTAATTAATATATTGACCTTGAGAGGGAGCTATACAACATAAAGAGTTTATTATTTATAATTTCATAACTTTAGAATCGATTTCGACCGCCAAAACGATGACTGAATATTGTAGGGTCGCATATGCTTCCAATATGTTCATTTGAACCTAATTCATGACCCCATACCAAAACTTTGTATTACCTTTAACATAAGATATGACAATAAATAGAACAGGATGGCAGAGAAAAAGGAAAGAACCTTGGGGTGATCTATTTTCCAGGAGAACCACCACCGGGTACTAATCCATCTAGCTCCCTCTTGTGTCCAGTTTCTGCCAACCATATCTGTTCGAGAGGAGAGACAAATATACGGATTAGATAGTAAAAATAACATAATTACGAAATCTATCGAGAGTGACTCAAATTCATAACGGTACAGTGTATGGATAGTAACAATGATGGATTTGGGAAAAGATGTGGCAAAAGACAGAATATAGAAAGGGAGAAATGATAACTTCACACTAGGACAAAAGTAAGATTGGCAGGCTATTGTGATGAATAGCTGAGATTTGATAGTCAGATGCAGGGAGTGGAACGGGTGGAAAGGTAAAGTGTACACATTGTACATGTCTATCACCCAAATGAATTTACAACACAATTACAGATAGTAAGCAAATAACTACCGTTGGTGAAGGTGATGGGACAAACTATCACTTCCGAGGCGATTCTGATCGACGAGGAAGTGATAGTTTGCCATCGCCTGAAACCAAAAGGTGATTATTTGCTTTATATTCCACATCTAAAACAATTAAACTACAAAAAGAAAAGGACGTGTATGCATCTACATAAATGACACCATGCCCAAATTCACACCAAAAAAGTTAAACAGTTTAACCCAACCCCTTGAGGGTACGGTGCGCGCCTGTGTTTGTTTCAATTGCGATCATTGGTAATGTGCGCTTAATTACGCCTGTTTTAGTGCGCTTTTGGATAATCTTCAGTGAAAGTGCGTTGCCCTGTGTAGATAGTAACTCTATCTTCAGTGAAAGTGCGTTGCACTGTGTAGATAGTAGTACTATCTACACAGTGTAACAAACTTTTTGCTTCTCCCATCAATAATGGGCGAACTATCTTTCATCACGTGATTTACTTTTGACCAATCGTAGAGCAAGATTCCTACTATGTGGACTATAAATTCAAATATTCCTAAATTTGTAATGACATTGGAAAGAGGGAGATTGAAATGTGGGGTTGAGAGTACTGGAAAGAAAGAGAAATGTGGTGACTGTAGAAGAGACTATAAAATTGAAATAACTGATACAGAGACAAACAAATAGAGAGTGAGAGAGAGAGAAATGGAGAGAGTGAGAGAGTGAGAGAGAGAGAGAGAGATACTGCAAGAGAGAAAGAGAGAGAGAGAGAGAGAGAGAGAGAGACAGAGATTGAAACGTGAATAGACAGTAAAGAGGGAACATTACAAAATAAAGAATGCAATTTATACCTGGAATTTGTTCTCAACTAGTATTTGGAATTGTTTCTTCTGCTCCACGTCCAGTCCAGCATCCTTGACCGCTTGTTGCCAGTTGTTGATCTGACCCTCTCTGTCCACCAAGGCACGTTCATACCGAGATGGAAGCCCACCGGGAATCTCCTACAAGATATGACGGATAATTAGAAATCACAATGTTGAATGCCAACACAGACAAGCACATATGGGACATGTATTGAATGTTCAATTTAACTTCTATTTATGGTTTAGGGCAGTCTTACAAAGAGTTGATATCAACCGCAACTTATTTGCGATTGATATCAATCACAACTATGTACATAAGAGATAGGAGACTACTAACTTGTGATTGATTGGAGGACTTGCGATTGATTTGGATCAATTGAACTCTTTGTAAGACAGGGCCCTGATATACAAAACCATGCTAGATGTACAAGCAATCACCATCTCTACATTCATTTTTCCTCAAAGGTTGTCCATCAGGCCTTAAAAAAAAAAGATATTGTATTGCCCTTTAGGTGCCAAAACAAAGGTCGGTCGGTCAATTTTTTTTTTTTTTTTTTTAAGAAGTTTTGAATGCTTTAATATATGTTTTTATTCATTTAACATCTTTTTTCTGAAAAACGGTAAAACAAATAATTAAAAGCCAACCAATAGATTTCAAAATGTTTGGGTCGGTCACAAAGGGCAATACAACATCTTTTTTGTTTAGGCCTCACTTACATACCATTTGGGACATGATAGCTAATCAAGCTTCAATGTGAACTTTACGTAACTTTTCTCTAGAGGACGAGAAAACAATTATCTCTCTTCAAGCTGACCTTTCTACTTTATATAGGATAATGCAATGGGTAAACCATCAATAGCCTTGTGTACATTATGGAGAAAAAGAATGATATTTCCTACTCACTGCAGTAATTCCATCCATATCAAATGGAATGACAAACGTGAAGAACTCCTTTGGTGACATACATCGGTGGACAGGATGCTCTTCCGTGTGATCAGGACCTAGCCAGAAACAAAGAAAGACAAATTATGAAATATATACATCAATGAGTTCAGTTTCAATTCAATTTTAATTTATTTATGTTTCCAACAAAACATTACAAATCAATTATAAACATTTACAACAAATGTAGAGATACATATCGGAAATAGAGGGGTCCACTAAAAAGTAATGCTTGTACAAGTGTGGACACCTCAAATGATACTTAGGAATAATGAGTAATTAAATTAACAAGTCCGTAACTACAAAAGGAACCACAAAATAGGGGGAAAAGGGGGATGCCAACAGAGAGGAGAACGGGACAAGACAGTACTTTACATGACACAGATAGAAGAACATGGTCATAATACAAAAAGTTGAGGTGCTTGTATGAACAAGGGTTGGTTACTTTCTTCAATTCCCAGCCATGGGAGAATGGAGTAGACAGTTTCAGGAATTAAATTTCTCATATAGATAGAGCTCTTCATCATCTAAAGGTAATGGAGTAATTCTGAAATAAATGTTTCACAATTTAATTGAGACACATAATTTCTACATTGTGTATAATAAATATGTAGACAATTTTTTTTAAACAGTCTCTAACTAATGGTTCATGGATGAAATGGGTATTGAGATGTAAATGGCTCAAAGCTCTAAATTCACTGAAACTCGCAGCAGTAAAGAATTATTCCCAAGTAACATATTGCCATACTGCGCATGGCGGGAGGGGGAGGGAGGGTCTTTTTTACTTTACCTCAAACTTCCCAAATCCTTTAGGTTGAAGTATGTGTAGTGCAGCATTACCTATTTTGCTACTACCCCGTGTTGTTATAAAAGAGACTGCAGACAAATAAGATTTCACTTACCAACACAAATAGGGCTGTTCCAATGGTTAGGTTTCTCTGCTAGTCCCACTGCAGCCATATGCTGATGTAACATGGCGTAGTGTGTGTGGTAGGGAGCTAGGGTGATGCTATCATTACCTCCCAGAAGCAAGGGTCTTGATGGAGTCAGCATGTGTAGAGTGCATAACGTTGAACCACTGTGAGGAATGGGGTACAAAATGAGAATCAGAAATTGTCCCCGACTGAAAATACTGGGTAGATTTTGACTGTGTGGAAGCAGCCATATCTAATCACATAGGCATGAAAATGACGCTGTAATATGATCTATCCCATAACATGTTGGACCAGTAATCAACATGATAAAAAGAATATTGAGCTCTGGGCCCTCTTTCATAAAACTTATCATCAATAACAACTGTCACATTTCTACAACAAATCTACTAACAGCCCATCAAATGTAAGGATTTCAGTAGCTTATAACAATTGTGTGATCCACTTATGAACTTGATTGTTTGACTTGAATGTAAAATAACACCCACAGTAATCATCCCTTCCAAACCAACTTATCATATTATAATTCAATCCATGTGAGCTTCAATCCAGATACAAAAATAATGTAGCATTCGGCATATGGCTTAAAGGTATAGACCAGTTCTACTCTGCGATTGCATTGTGAAAGAAACGTTGTGGTATCGATCACCTAGCATATAAGTATTGGTGTGTACTGCAAGGTTCTGAAATCGTCAAAATGATAAGAAATTTGGCCCAGTCTTGGTAAAGTTGCAAGCACTGTACACAGAAAGATGTATATGGGACTACGTGATATCTATCCAGTCCGGATAGATATAATAATTTACCAAATATATCAATTAGTAGGCGGTTTCCCTGCAAAATTTGTATCATCACGTATTAGTCAAAACATATTCTTTCACATGATTGGTAATAAGAGCTACCATTTCATTTTTTGAGAGGGGGGCGTTTCCCAAACTCGTCTATACCTTTAATCATTTCTAATCTTCATACCTGACAGAGAATCTGCCGGCTGCTGCTATGACAGTGACATGTTCACATCCTACAAGATGCACAGCCGTCTCTACTGCACCCACTATGATGGTCGTGTGACGACACTTCTCTATACTTACAGATCTGAAATAGGGAGTGAAGAAATAATTAGAAACAGTATTGAGAAGGAGATTGGACTGAAACATGTTGGATATGGAGTCTAATGGTCCTACTATCCACAGGAAATCTTTTTTTTTTTTTTTTTTCCGTAAGTGCATTAACAGAATACTCTTTAGAAGAAAAAAATAAGAGGACAAGTTCTACTTTGACATACTGAATGACAAGATTTAGCCTGAAACTTTCAAATATACTTTTTAAGGAGATTGAGACAGATTTATGCACCACTGAACTCTCAAGTTTAACCTTTAAAATATTCAGATTATCATGGTAATTTCATTACTACTGATTGTTATCATTACATAAAAGAGAAAAATGGAGAGAAAACAAAGAAATATTCACCTGACTGGAGATAAGAGATAGATGAATGCATAGTGACAGCGATGGATTTTGATCCGAGAGTCTACAAGAATCTGTGAGCTCTGCAGGAGAAGAAATAGAAAAATAACAGTCGTCAACTTTCAATTCATTATATCATTCACTTCAAATGATCTTTGAAGTCAAGTGGCAAACTTGGACAAAGACTTGCGGTTCATATTTCAATATAGAGTTCAACAACAGAGAGTCTAATGACAACCCAAGTATATGTAAGTAGAGAACATCTATATTAATTACATACAAACTTTTGTCATGTCTTACAAAATACAAGTCATAACATTCTTTACAGTGTCCCCTGTCAAATTTATGACATTTTGTTCATGGTTTCAGCAAGTAATAAAAATATTAAGATATGGGTCTTACCTTTGCTAATGTCTGCTTTGAAATTTGTGAAAGAATGACCAACTGGGAACTGAATAACAGAAAACATTCAATTAAAAAAAGGGCACAATTCATGAATAACATTGTTCTGTCATGTTTCAGGGTTATCAAATGCATTTGCATAGACATTGCTCTTCACACTTTCCATGTGGTCTTAATTTTTCACAATTATCAAGTTGATGTGATGTTTCTTCATAAAAATGCAATTCAATGCCCAAAACTTTTATTCCAAGAAAAAAAATTGTTTAGCACTTAGAAAATGTATTATTTTGACTGAAAGATTTTATCTTCATAATATGCTGGTGAGAGGTGCATTTCTTCAAGATTCTAACACCATAACTTCAAACAAAGTTTACTTCTAACACAGTAGTATACCTTTTAGGAGCTTTGTTGCAGTTGGTTGCCACTCTACCCCTCTTGGCACCATCTTCACCTGATGAACATACAAGAAATTAGTTGTTAGCTTATAATCTGACAGCAAATCATTCTGGGACTCCATTTATATAGAAATACAGAATAAATAATTTATTACAAAAATTATTTAAAAAAAAAAATGTTTAACAGAATTTTTCTGTACTGGTATCATGAAAATCATGAACTTGTATCTGCAAACTGTCCCAAAGACATAATGCATTCTGATTGCATAAAATCAACAGCAGATTTTTATACTAAAATTTGCAAAACTCATTTTCAAACTCTTATCAATTACTACTACTATAACCCCCCGCCCCCCCCCCCCCCCCACCCAGCTTCACTTACCTGATGACCACTGCAGACGATGTCCACTTGCTATACATCCTGTGACACCAAAGGGGCTGTTACAAAGACTACTCCTCAACCAAGACTCAAAGGTCTTGAAAGAAAAGGCTTGAGTGATCTGGAAGGAATTTCAAATGACAAGCTTGAAATGTAAATTCATAAGCAGACTGATAAATACGCAAACTTTAAGTAACAACGCAAATTGTACTCTTGGAATGCTTGCCTCCCCCCCCCCCCCCCCCCCCGATCTGATGATGCATTGTGTTATGATAGCATTGGAAATATAAAATATATATGTAAGGTATAATTGAACGACATGACACAAATACATTTGTTCCCTTGCTCCATGTAAATCCCATTTTAGTGACGAGTGGGGAAAAAAATCAGCTAACTTGTCTGCAAAGAGACAAATTCAGTCACAAGATATACAAGGACAAAAAGAAAGAGAGATCTCACCTTTGAATATCCACTCTTGGCCTGTGTTTGTTGGTGCAATGCAACCTGATGGACAAGCTGTACACTCCTGTAACACACAGATAAGAAAATATTAAATCTATGGATCTTCTATGTTCATTCTATGTTCATCAGCTCTACTTTGTATTTTCTTCCTGACCAAACCCGTTTGTGGTTCTGTCATTGTTACTACACTAACTGCATATTACTTCTGTACATAAATTCAGCCTCAATATAATATTTGCAAAGATATGTCCCCACTTCTTCCTATAACAATCATGACTATTCTGCTGTGTAATGGGGTTCATTGGCAAAAGGAAGACCTTCACAGGGCATTCACTGAATCTAAAGCAAACAGAAAGAAACATAGCAACAGAAAGAAATATAGCAACCGGTCATAACAAACGACTTTAAATTAAATTGCTTTCTTTTTATAAAGCCAGAGTTGAAATTTGTCTCCATCCAAGAACAAAAAAGCAGAAATGAAAAGCACTACCGGTACTTACTTGTTTTTGTTCACGGATCCTTCAAAGAGCAGCCCCAGCGCCTCAACAGATTGGACAGAGAGAAGAACATCATTAGCTGTACTTGAATAGGAGTCTGCTTCAGCTAAGAGTCCTAGGATATCACTCAGATGATTCAATACAAATACCTGCTGATTGCTTTCATCCACACTCTGTATTGAAGAAAAAAAAGATGAGATGTACAGTAAAGATCAACTGACTGAATGTGAGGGGAGAGAAATGGAGAGTAGAAGAGAGAACAGCATTAGCTGTGGGGGAATAGGAATCAGCCTCAGTTCAGTTGAGATGATTCAATACAAACACTTGCTGGCTGCTTTCATCTACGCTCTGTAATGAAAGAATCAAAGAGGCTGTTCACACCGGCAGAGATAGCGCGCGCTAGACCGCGCTATCTCTGCGGTGTGGGAGGTACAACGTCGTTTCGGTCCACCCAACAGCGAGCCACGGCGAGCCAAAACGGCGTGCCACTAGAGCACCTCTTGGGGGTGGTCCACGAGAGATAGCGCGGTCTAGCGCGCGCTAGAAAAAAGGGGGTGCTACGATAGACCGCACATCTCATTGCGGTGTGAACAGCCTCAAAGACTAGATGTAATGATCAACATTAACAGGCAAGGTGAAGAAAGGAGCATCATTTTTCGGTGGTTGGAGGACTACACTGCAACAACAATATTAATATCGAATAATTTGGATATATGAAATTAGAGATGTGAGAAAATGAATCTAAAACATATAGATTTCAGGTACAAAGTTGTAATAGTATTGATATGTACTTGAATCTAGAAATAAATTTGGTTCAAAATTCTTAATTTTACTGGCAACGAGTGCTCTGAATTATACAACTTCACACAACCTATTCATATAGATCAAGAGTGTAAGCATTAGCTGCAGAGCTCTTAATGTAAGATTAGCACCAATTCAAAATTCTTCCATATTAGTAGAAGACAACTTGCCTTTGTTGAGGAACCCAGTCCAGGCGATGTTCTACCATCAATGTCAGGGGATGGGGATCGTGCTCGAGATGGCCATCTGGAAGATTCATCTGTTAAGGACAACTACTAGTTCTGTTTATTTAATATGCTTCCAAAATTATTTCATATTTCTATTCAACCGTCTATTCATACAATGTAGAGAATTGGGCAAGATTACAAAATTGAAAACACAAGCTGAAAAAGTCTAGTAGTCAAGAACAGACTTTAATTGCATCTTCGGTCAAGCCTGAACCAACTCAATGATAGCTCTGTCAGCAAGTACAGTATATGGACTCCATGTAAATAAGGTTCTGGGTACTCTACACTATAGTGGTATGAAACTTTCACAGATAGTGATCACTGACTGTTTTCATGGCATCAAACTTCTGCTATTCTATCTGCACATAGATGAGAAACGAGTGGAAAAAGAAATTCAAGGAAAGGCACAAGGATCTGAAAGTCCATCTACCTTTAATTCTGGTAGAAACTCCAGCAACCACGCCATTTCTGGTTCATAATCAGGTATGCTGCTCCACAGGTAATAATGCAGGGTGTTATATCATACAAAAGAATTTACATCAAACAAATGATAAATTGTAAAGGATACTCTTCACCAGAAACCAGTGAAGATCTCAGAGATATCTTGTGCAGTTGTTGGAGGTACAGATACAGCAGGAACTGCAGGGTATCAACACTTTGAACATTTTTCCACGTATCTGCATCAGGAAAGAAACAGTTTTGAAGTATTATTATAGGGTATCAAATGAACATTAAGTAGCTGAAGTGTGTCAGATATTTGATGTGATTTTTTCCTGTTATCTAGGAATACATCACCATTATCATCCTCACCATAATCACCAACATCATCATCATCATTAGCATTATCACCACCACCACAACCACCAACATCATCATTAGCATTATCAACACCACCACCATCATCATCATTTGCATTATCATAACCCTCATTACCATCTTCATCATCATCATCATTAGCATTATCACCACCACCACAACCACCATCATCATCATTAGTATTATCATCACCACCACCCTCATCATCATCATCATTTGCATTATCACCACCCTCATTACCATCTTCATCATCATTACCCTCAACATCTTCATCATCTCCCATCATCATCATCATCATCATCATCATCATCATGTGAGGAAAGGCAAGCCTTATTATTTAAAGTAGCTCATAGGCATTATATATTTTATCTGTATAGGAGTATTTTATGTTGAACTTAAAACAACATTTACTGAATGAAAATGCAGGAAAGCTAGGAATTTTGATGGTGTTATATTTTGATCCTCTAAATTCCAACACTGCAGATCAATATCACTTACCAATATTCTTAGCATGGCGAACTGCATCTTGTCTTAGTTGTAGCCTCTCTTCAGGGCTGTACTCACATAGCATATCATAGCCCTCAAAGTACCTAGGAAAAAAAAGACAGTCATGAATCCAATGTTTAAGATTATTGTCTTTATTAGCATTTATTTTAATTACATCCAAAATAATAAAGGCATAAGAATACCCCAGCATCTCAACATAGCTACTACATGTACACTGTAGTTAGCAAGCGTAGACTCATAATTTTTACTCTCAAACATAAGTGTGTCTCAAGGGAATTCTTGATATAAAGAAAACTTTCCTATATGTTCTCAATAAATATGTAGGATACCTTTATTGCATTTTACAATGTTAGCCTATTCCAACAACACCCAATTCTCTCAATAAAATTCTCTCATATTATGCCATTTGTAAACTTTACAGAGTTGGGTTGGCTTGCAACAAGCAAGCTCAAACAACACAATTAACAACATTCTAGACTGACTGACTTACATCCATGCCAGATCCTCTAGCATGCCTAGTTTGTTGCAGGCAATGTGCTTCCATGTGGAGTAGGCTAGTCTTGGATAGCCAGTCTTTCCTTTGTTTTTAGCATATAGAGCTATCTTCTTGAGGTACTGTGTGTATGAGTTAACAAAAGAAGACAATTAAGCAAAGCATGTATTCTGAACAGTTAAATAACACAAAATCATAACAAGACTAGGAGGAAAATATTGAAACCAGGAGATTAGCAAAAGTACATGTCTTCTATAACACCACCTTATGCTCATTATACAAACAAACTAAATTCATTATCTTTTAAACAACTCATTGATACAAGACATGTTACTCAATGACCATTTTTGAAGAGTAAATATCTATCAACATTCATACCCTTATAACATGTCCCAATATCAAGAGCAGTATCAAACACAAAGTAATTGAATTGGACAATTTCCCTACATAGGTTTCACTAGACCTTAAAATATAATGTTATAAATTTATATTGCACATACCAGTGATAGTTACAATCAAATTATCTATGCACTTTATATACAATATGTTAGTTACATAAATATAAGAAAAATAAAAGCCTTTAAGAAAAGGTAGGTCTTCAGAGCGCTGATTTTAGTATCAATACACGATATATTCCTAGTTGTTAAAGGAACAGAATTCCACAGAGGAGGTGATAATATAAATTACATTATGAAGGACCAGCCTCCATACATTACAAAATCTTTATCAACCCGTTTTTAAGTTGACTTACATGTAGACTGAGCTTAGGATGAGGTGCCACAGGTAGGATGCCGATATTGAAGGTATCAAATTTCAACCACAGATTAGCAGATGCATGTGCCATGATGGTACTCTTTTCCCTTCTCTATGGGGCTCTGTTTTCTGCAAAAGATATTTAGATTTTTCAAAACTGCAATTAAAATATGCAACCACAATTTGAATGTACATTTTTGGTCTTCAGAGATTATTCTATTTCTACCTTCTTATTTATATTAAAACAAAAATTAACATCGACAGGATCAAATAAAACAGGGGATGAAAATCAGAAAATTAACTTCAGAACGTACATTAATTACAAGCAGTATGGTTAGAGATAGAGCATGGTCCATGTGCATGGCATGATGGCTAGAGCAATAATACTTATTACTTGATTTTCTTTTCTCATTTAATATACATATTCTTACTTTCTTGTACGTACTTGATGTTTACCTCAATCTTTTCATTGATTTGTGACAATTTCTGCAATTACTTTTAACCGTGACAGATTTATTGTACAATATGTTTGTATATTATTTGTATTTGCTTGTTTACCGGATACATAACAAACCTTTAGTTTTATTGAATTGAATTGAACTAAAAATGATGGCTCCTTCATTTATAAATGCCGAGCATTAGCGCCAGGAAACTCCTTGATCCTCAATTGACTTCTTTTCTTCTACTTCTTCTTCTTCAAGATAATCAGCCTCCTTCAATACTGAAGATTCTTGCAGATGCCGCATACTCAGCCTGGTTGGGGTGTGCAGGTTACTTGTTACTTGTAGAGATAATCCCGATGGCAGCTATCATACAGCTAAACTGGATGTCCGTGCAACGTGCTGGCATAGTGACAGTGCATGAAGTAATTCAAAACAGTGAATGATGTCTATTATTTACAATAAAACGGTGGACGTGCAAGTAAAAACCGAGACGTGGAGTCTACAGTAGCTTGGACCCAACAGGAGGAGGCAACGCTCTGATGATAGGTAGAGCAGTCTCCTGGAAGATGGTCACTGTTGGAGATGTTACTGCAGCAGCTGATAGGTGGTTCCACGTCCAGATGGTGCGAGGATAGAAGGAGTACTTACAGCTATCAATGGAAGCTAGGGGTACTGCATACTTCAGAGGGTGATCATTTCTGCCCAGATATGTAGCTGGGATAATGTGAGTGGGAAAAGGCATGTTGAGTTGATGATGGTGCATCTTGTAAAACAAAGTGGACTGTGCAAGAAGCCTGCGGTTGTGAAGGGTATCCCATCCCAGTTTGTTGACAAGTTGACAACAAACTTCACCGGGGTTTCCCCCTACTCTTATACGATCAGTGCAGTGGGTTCTTAACATGCAAGGGTGGTGACTCTCCTGTACACAGGGCCTCCATTTAACGTCCTATCATGCAAATATGCGCAAGTGGTCTCCCTCTACTGGTCTAGTCTTTGATTTTGGTATCACTGTTACTAAAATCAGCAGCAACTCTATGACTACTGCAGAGCTACCAAGACCAAGTGTCACGCATTTGGAGGGTCTGAAAACGGCTCTCACGCACGGCGCGCGCTAGATTAAAAAAAAACGGCATACCTATACGTGTGTTATACCCTCGCACAAATGAAAATGTCACGCATTGCCGATCTTTTACCTTGGCGTCTCTGCTACTGTAAACGCTGTTATTTTTGCGTGATTAGTTTTTCGCGCTGAGCGACCTAAAAACATATTTGCGTGTTCTTAAATCCGAGTTGCATGCAATATTCAGCCCGTTGAAAAAATGCATAAGAAGTCATGCTTATATTTTCGCTGACACCGACTTTGGCGAGAAATCCGCGAAAATTAAAGCGCTGCAAATATTACAACATTTAAAGGATGTTCTGGCCAATACCTGATGGTCCTAAGCTGACTGCTGAGATCCTCCGGGCCCCCGGTATCGGGACGGGGTGCGCCCGCTCGCCGCGCCGGAGCCATGGCCCTAGGCCTAGCTGCAAACAACACAACACTCAATTACATGCTCAACTAGCTCAACGACAACGATCAACATAACATTCACAGTCACACTCTAGTCTCTAGCCTAGTCTAGCTACTCTAGTATTGACTCTACGGCATATAATCGTGATTGAAAACATAAAATGATATCTCAATGAAAATTTTACATACCAGTTCCAACCCTTGATTTGACGGTTTGCATAGATCTACGAGGTGCAGCTGGAAATGTCATTTCCAACCGATTTTATAGATTTTTTTCCTATACGGTGTCTTCAACACCAACAGACAAAGTGAAAAAGAAGAGCAGAAACTATAGAAGCGTCGAACAGATCAGATCAGAGAGAGCAACTCGGGTTAATTTGTTCTGGAGTCTCGTCAGCAAACGTGAGTGTACGTATCTAAAATTACGGTGATGAATGATTAATGTCCAAAATAATTTTAACTAGATCTATTCTTGGGCCATGCAAGGCCAGGGGCATGGCCATTGCATTGCATTGCCAGTGCTAAATGTTTACCCATCTTGCACTGCCATTGCATTGTCTATGTCCATGATGTTGATGATGGATTTTATGATTGTTTGGGTTTGCATGATACAGACAGTGTCAATACACATCTACCAAAATCAGTAAGATTTCGAAAATCTGATACCAGGCTGGTCCGAGAATGAGGATCGTCCACATAACCAAGTATATCCGAAATACGCGGACAAAACATGTTCTAAAAAATATAGTCTATTAAAGGGAGGCTTTACTACTGCAGCTAGAAGGGATTAGACCACCCAGAGAGCCATCAAGGTCACTGTGACAGATGGGCTATCTCATTAACTCAGCTCTCATTTAACATAAGAAAAAGAGGATCATGGGGGACCAACAGGCACCGATTTGGGAAGTTTTCTATATAGAGGGAGCAAGTAGTTACAAGTAGGACAGTGTGCCTTTAAGATAAGATAAGATAAGATTTTATTCGTCTTTCTTTCAAATGACATACAGAGCATATAACATTGGATCATAACACATTTACAAAGCAAAATAACAAATTATGATAATGATAAAAAACATAGCTAACTAAAAGAAAGACGAGGAGACCCTGGTAAAAGCAGAGCTTGTAATTATTAGGGTCCCCTCTGAGCCGGATAAAACATGATGAATAGATATTTGTGACTACCTAAGAATACAATAGGGAAAAGGGGGTATAACAAAACAAGAAGTGTACACACACACAACAACAACAACAAAAAGAGAGACTAGACTAGACAAGACGGGAGAAAAGAGAAAATATGAGAAAAAAATAGAAGAATACAGCACATCGACAATAGGCACAGCACACAACGGCACAAGACAACAGGGGGAGGGAATAAGAGGTTGACAATCTGAAAATATTCAGTTAGACACATATTAATATCAAGAAGAAAATTTACATTTATAGTAATACATAATATATCTTGGCACCATAATAACTACAAAAATGAACTACTCTATGAGTCACAGTATTTATTAAAAGTATTAGGATCTTCCGCAATTCGGCGAATATTTTTTTCTTCGGCGCTCTGCAGGTTTTGCGTGCATGTGATCAGGCCTCTCGCCAAGAAATTAAAAACGCGTGGCGCGACCCGAGGGAAAATTTGACCCCCCCCCCCCCCCAAAAAAAAAAGTTAAAAATTTGATTTTGTTTAATTTTTTTTTTAAATTTTTTTTATTGATTTAAAAAAAACAAAAAGTTCACAAGTATTACAAGTAATTTGATGAATTTTTATCATGGTATCATATTCTGGGTCATTGTCATATTTACCCTTGCACTAAATAATCTAAATTATCAATGTTATTCTATCTGTCTATGTTGGAATTTGTGAAATTTGTTATCCAATGTTACAAAGAAAACAAAATGAGAAAGATCCTAGTTGTTTGGATTTTTAAAGCTGTAATTGTTTTCCTTATATTAAACACAATATTGCATTTTCTTATTTTCACAAAAATTGCAGTACTCAAATTTCTGCAAGTCTTTTACCTTATATTTGAGTAAAATAAATTCTCTGTCTCAAAATGAATTTATACACCCGTCAATGAAAGTTTGATTTGAGGTCAACACACACACAGACAAGACCGCTGCGCTAAGCTATGTGCACACAATACCATACCTGCCAACCCTTACAAATAATTCAGGATATTCTGTTTTTTTGGATTTCTAGGACCTGAAAATCCGGAATATTCAGATTTTTCAAATTTTGATTTTTTTTTTTTTTTTTTTTTATTAAAAAAAAAAAAAAAAAATTCTTCTTCAAAGAACGCGTGGCGCTAAGTCGGGCACATCAGGAACGCGTGGCGCACGCGCCACGCCTTATCTGTGTACGCGAGGGCCTTGCTTGTGATGCGATAAACGGATTCCACGTAATAAAATACCCCCAGTTCACCGTCTACTTTTATGGGTTGTTCGTCTTCCCGAGGATTTATCGCTCATAACGTGAAAGTCTCTGCAAAGTCAATGTAAAATGGAAAAAAAAAATCATAGCGGAATCCGTTTTTCGCATCGATCGCAAATGCGCGGAACAGAAATCAGAATCGTCAGCGAAAATGCGGACAATCCTTATTTTTGCGGACGTGTCTGTCCACGTTTATGAAGACAATCCTTGGTTGTGCGGACGATCCTTTTTCTCTGACTTCTAGGGTTACCTTCCGTGCCTTGGCAATAGGAAAAACGGATTCCTCAATGATGCTCCATGAGGCCTAAAAAAAAAAAGACGTTGTAGAGTCTACTGCCCTTTGCCACTGACCCCAAAATCTCGAAATCTACGGTCAGCTTTTTACAAAAGTTTTCTTTTTACCTTTTTTGAGAAAAAGTATGTATTAAAGCATTCAAAACTGAAAAAAATCAGCCCAAAGAGGGTGGGAGAGAAAAAAAAGTATTTAAAAAAAAAGGATATCCGACCGACCAACCCATCTTTTGGCACCTAAAGGGCAATACAGCATCTTTTCTTTTTTTTTAGGCCTGACACATGTAGGCTATCAATTACTTATTCAGCACATAGACTTTCACATTATGAACAATAAATCCTTGGTAAGACGGACAACTTTACAGGGCAAATTTGCTCCATAACGAATCTGTAGTTTATTAACAAAGTACAGTGCAGACAATGGTTCTGCTGCTTTCATCAATAGGAAACTGAAATTCATTTGAGTGTGAAGATATCATTTTAGCTTTATTGTGAAATAAGAGAACAAATTTTTGCTCTGAAACTTTTAGTTCATTTTTAAGTTTATTTCACCTTTATGCAGGTATGTGCACGTTCATACACAATAAAGGACTGATTTCATATTTCATGATTTAGATATATATAGCCGTTTCTGCATACAAGTTGTCCAATTTCTCATACTCTCTCTCTCTCTTCCTCCGCAGATGGAGCCACACGATGTGATAGCTATCACAGTGAATCAGGGAACTTCTATGATAGACAGCATTTTGTTTCAGCAGCAAACTTCTGATGATGTTAGCACAACAGGTTCTTCCGTCTGGTTTGCCCTGATCCAAGATTGTCTGAACTACAGGTCCAACCAAATTCCTAAAACAGTTTCTTCTGAACTTTCCTCATGCAGTGAAGATGGAAACCAAAAAGACTCTGTAAAGGAGATGTGTATTTTGGCACAGGAGTCAGCAAACCAAAGGAACATTGTGCCAGTCACAAGAGACATAGCCCCCGATCAGAACAATGAACAGACTCAGGGAGGAACACAGCAAGACACTACTATATTCACCAACCCTGAATTCATTCAGCTCGGAACGGACATAGATCCGATACTGGCATCATGTTTTATGTGTGAATTGAGGCATTCCCAAGTCTACAGACAACTCTTTCTGAAGAATCTTTGTACATGGAGCTGCTCCTCCAAGAGAACTACAGAAAGACAAAAGAGGTCAAATGGCATCAGATTGGCTTTGCATTTGAGACAGTCTAACTTATTCAAGATGGAGGCAGACATTCGATGGTAAGGCAACGACAATATGAAAATATAAATGGAAATCTTTAAAAATCTTAAAATCAGTGTTATTAGTAAAAAAAAATCTTTCCAGACTATAATATTGTCTTAGAAAAAAATGTAGTTAAATTACAGAATGTCACCCTTTAGCACAGATTGCTCTAGCTTTTAGGGAAGTGAGAACAATGGTTTCTAGCACTCTTAGTCTTATGGCATTTTTCAAGAATCTGTGGTCATTGCTATTAGGTCATTTAGTCGTAACCATATTCCTGTTTTTTCATCTTTACTTGATTTTTTTGTTAGGAGTGTGAAGATGTTACCTCTGTGGCTTGCCCGTATTGCCATGGAAGATTCCTTCTCCTGGCTGTCCACTCTAGGAGGAGCTTACTCTGCCCTTGGAGATGACTTCCAGAATTTTGTAAGTTTGCTTCATCTCCTTATTATTCATAACTGTTGATATACAGGGAGACTATTAGCAAACACTTGTTTCCATCTTGCAGGGTTTCTCATTGAGGCCTGTAATAACGATAACCTGTACAAAAAGACCATGTGCTCATAAAGACTGTTCTTATAAAGACAGTTTTTTTTTTTCCTGTGAGTGGTCTTTACATGTATATAGAGATTTCTCTGTATTTTTAACAAGATTATAACATCGTATTTGTCTAAATTTCCTGAAACACTTTTTCATCCATTTCTCTGTTAATTTACAATGCTTCTCCTTTAACTTTGTAAGTTTACTTCTATAAAAAAACAGACAAGTGGTCTGATAAATGAAAAATATAATGAAATGTGAAAATAGATCTAAAGAATATCTGTGTTGAGCAACCTTTCATATTTAATTCATTCATTCAGGCAGAGAAGGCAGGCAGAGTTTCTATTCGCCAGATGAAGCTAGCCTGTCAGATTGGTGATCCCATCTTACTAGCTCGCTGCAGGGTCTATATGGCTCAGAGTCTCATGCAAAATGGTTACATGCAACATGCCATGTTTATTGTCAGGTAAGAACTGTGGTAAATCTAGTTACAACTTCATCTTTGAAAAATCCAAGTGCAACTTTTAATGTTCAAAACTTTTCTCTCTTGCTCTCTCTCTCTCTCTCTCTGTCACTCTCTGTCTCTCCTTCTCTCTCTGTCTCTCTCTCTCTTTCTCTTTCTTTTGGTGCTCCATTCCAATTTTGAATTAAGCAATTGTGCACAAGAAGCAAAGTTCTTGACCCATATAGGAAACAGTTTCATAAAGGTCATGGGGGCAAATTTCCCAAGCATGTGTGTATTCTAAGAAGTGACATCTTGTGTAATGTGTGATCCCAGTTCTCTCTCCCATGGCCATGCTGTTATCTAAAAATACTAATTTTTGTCCATGAGGCGTTCTCCCAACCTTCACAAGTTTGCCTTTGATCATTGGCACACCTAAACAGACATCCAAAATCAACTTAAACAGTGTATCAATTGGAGACTCTGTAATAGAACCATCTGTTAGTGCAAGAAATCTTGGAGTTCAGTTCGATTCGAATTTGAATATGAGAGAGCACATCACAAATGTCTGTAAATCAGCATACTACATGATCTATAATCTCAGACGTATTCGTAAATATTTAGATAAGGACATTACGAAAGACATTGTACATGCATGTATCACCAATAAGCTGGACTATTGTAATGGTCTACTGTATGGGATCCCTGACTGTCAAATAGTGAGATTGCAACGGGTTCAAAACACCTGTGCAAGGCTGATCTGTGGTTGTTCTAAATTCACACGGATCACCCCAATTTTAAGAAATCTACATTGGTTACCAGTACGCCAGAGAATAACATTCAAAATCTTGCTGATTGTATATAAAGCACTTCTTGGTCAAGCTCCCACTTATATCAAAGAACTGTTGAATTTCAAACCTAATCAACACAATCGCAACTTGCGCAGTTCTCGAGATACTCTGTTGCTACAGATCCCATCTATCAAAACAAAAATAACGCTAGGTGATCGAGCATTTGCTTGTGCAGCCCCAAAACTCTGGAATAACTTGCCATTTGAAGTCAGGAAATCACCATCTGTAAACGTCTTTAAGTCAAAACTGAAAACACTTCTTTTTAATTAACTGTACCGTAAATCTATATCAGGAGCTCTTGTAGCGCAGTAGAATATATACCTAATGTTGGATAGTTTCTGCGCTTTATAAATGTACTATTATTATTATTATTATTATTATTATTATTGTGCGTTGAAAAGTACTCTGTTTTTCCAACAACCTACAATATACCTTCATATTTTATAAGTACTGTGATTTGTATGCTTTATCACACAGGGCACAATATCGTTTTGCCATATCCCTTGGTGAAAACACGGACCAGCGCCTGATTAACATGTGCAGAGGTGTGTGGAGCATCATACAGTACGTCCATATACGCAAGAAGGAGGAACACAGAAAGAATGTGGTGGGACTACATCGTGAACACGGCAAGGCCAGATGACCCGCTGTAATATGAGATGTTTGTTCAGAGGTGGTTGTTTTGATGTATAACAGCTCTGATTACTTTGGCAGTTGATTCAATGTTGATATATGCAATGGTTGAACCTGTAAGTGCAATTTTGTAGCCAAATCAATAATGTACATCAAGATGGTCTTCCTGGGTTTGAAAAGTAAATAAGTTTCTAGCAAGAAAAATACTTTGTTGAGATGGTATTGCCCCATGAGAGCCTGAAAGTATATGAATTATTGCCTACGTGGCTCTTAGAAAATAGTCGCATGTATGTGCAGTTTGAAATTACTTTGAAATGAAGGGTAATGTTTTTTATGTCATGAAATGGTTGACTTGAATATCTCCTACTGACTGTTGAATGGGTGAAAGTCTTTATGAAATGATATTAATCAAAGCTATTCTGGTTCTTAGAAAATGTTATCTAAAGTGGAATGACCTATCCATAATGATGTATTGTCTGCCAAGAGCCAGTAGGGCATTAAGTCAGATTGCATTAAGTTGATGCCTTTCTAGTTCTCAACACACAGTATCTAACATCCAGATTATGATTAAGGAAGTTATAAAAAGCTAGAATAAGGCAACAAAATAAGAGATTTGTTTGGAGAAAATAGGAATGATGGCAGCTTTGTTGTATTTGAAGAGTAATGTAAACTAAGCTCAATCATGCGTATATCTTTCCTGATATTCTTGCTTTTCTATTAAGACAGGAAGTATTTTAGAGGATAATGCTAAAAAACATTATTTTGATTACTGCTGTATAAATATCTATTAATATCTAATTATGAAATGGGTTCAACAATGTAGCCATTGAGAAGCGTTAAAAGCCAAGTGAAAACTATTTGCCTCCTCATATTCTCAAAGAGAATCACAAAAAACCCAGGATGTACTGGATATAAAGCAATTCTGATGCTCATCATATGTGGTCGGTAATTTCTGGGTGATGTAGCCTTTCCTTTCTTATAAATGGCTGTCACATTCGCTTCCTTCCATCCATCAGGTACACGTCCTTCTTGAATTGTCTTGTTAAAGATTACTGCTAGTGGTTCAGCTAAGACTTCTGCTGCTTCTTTTAAGACCCTAGGATGGAGCCTGTCTGGTCCTGGTGATTTGGATGGGTTCAGTTTTTTCAACTTCTTCAAAACTTCCTCAGTTGTAAAGACTACTTCTTCAAGTGGGTCCCCATCATATTTCACCTCTAGTGCTGGAAAAGTTGTGACATCTTCTCTGGTAAACGCACTCGCAAAGAACTCATTCAGAACTTCAGCCTTCTCTTCGTCACTTGTAGTCTTATTTCCATCTTCTTTAATGAGATCACTAATGCCGCTCTTCACCTTTGTTTTTGACCTGACGTAGTTCCAGAATCCTTTGGGGTTCTCTTTGATTTCTTGTGCTAGTCTTCTTTCAAACTGTATCTTAGCTGATCTTACACCTTTTGTAGCCTCGTTTCTGAGCTTAATGTAAGCTTCGTAATCTCTGTAGTGCTTTGTTGCAGTATATCTCTTCCAAGCATGGTATTTCTTTTTGACTTTGGCCAATGCTTTTTTGCACATCCATAGTGGCTTCTTCTTCTTTGTCTGTACTTTAGTACGGCAGGGCTTAGATTTTGGAATATTCTTCTCCATCGTTTCCTGTAATTCAATTCATAATTCAGATTAAATTCAATTCATAATTCAGATTCAATTCTATTCATAATTCAGATCAAATAGCAAATGGCATGTACCATACGATAATAGTAATACTTGGAACGAGAGGATATCCTATTTTGGAATGTAAAAAATCATAAAGCTATTTATCATTTCCTCAGCTTCGGAGCATTTAAGACTATCAGAGCATAGAAACACAGGAAAGTCCAAAGTTATCACACAAACCCTTCTCGTTCAACAGCGAATGAGTTGAGAAACCTACTTGTTCTGCACTGCAGGGATCTCACCTTTTTCCTCACTGTCAAGATTTTTCAAGGATACAACAAAATAGCCAACAAGACTCTGATAAATGAGTTTTAAAGACTGTTTAATCAAAACTAAATCAGCTTCTAAATTCAACAGTGTGTTCTCTTGGTTACAGTTGAACGATTTAACTTTGAAATGAAATACACATCTATATTCATAGAAATCTGTTGTTACACAAATATGTAAATAAACGTGCTGTTAATTAATTACTCCATTAACACTGTGTGGAGTCCCGTCTGAAGTTTACTTCCCGTTTCAAGTTCAGTAATTATCTGAAGTTATCAGAAGTGTCCGAAATTAGGACAATTGTCAGAATTACGCGAAAGGCCTTTTGTTTGGTATTTACTAATATTTGTTGCTATATCAGAAGATCAAATATCGACATGGTTTCTACGATGAATAGATCCCTGGAGACTTGTGTCGGAAGGATGATGCCCCGTAATCACTCATTAGGGCAATTGGTCATGTGACGTTGTCTCCAAGATCCCGGATGGAACGACTTGACGATTCTTGAATGCTAATTAGACGAAGCTCAGCGTGCCACTAGATTTGTAGTGAAGAACTTTCTTGTCCCTCGTTACACGGCTATAAATGAAATTATCAATATACCCTTCAAAATACATGATATCTAATTTCTACATTTTCAACACTTATTTCTAATAATCATTTTCCAATAAAACAAACAATGAAATAATAAAGGTTATTTCACCAGACTTTCTTTATCCGGTTATAACAAACAAACATGGTTTCTTTCCACCACACTTTCTTTCATTATTAACTACGGTCATCAATCTATCTGACCCGGGCAAAAAGTAAGATTAAATACCGTCATGGTTTCTACGATGAATAGATCCCTAGAGACTTGTGTCTGAAGGATGATGCCCCGTAATCACTCATTACGTCAATCGGTCATGTGACGTTGGCTCAGCAATGAGGCACGGTGATTGTTGGGGACACTGTGACGATAAATAATCAAGCAGGACACAACGTATGGTCCTTTCTCTCCATGTCTAACCTCTAGAGGCATCAGAGCTTCTGGGACGTCTTGATCGATGACCAGTCCCACCTCATCTTCAGTGGCCACAGGGATGTCAATCCCTCTTAGGTCGGTCAGTCCTTCGATGTCATCGACTGTGGCCATGTGTAAACCCTTGACGTTGATATTTTCCTTTGTGTACACACATAACATCTTGATCTGCTTGCTGTAATCTCTGGAGTCCACAACCAAACTGACGGCTTCAGTGTGGACAGTACTTTCTTTACAATCAAGGGTCGTTAGTAGAAGCTTCCCTTTGACTCCCTTAGCACCGAGTGACCTTGCTAAACTTGCTGAACAAAATGTACTTGTTGACCCTTGGTCCAGCAATGCATATGTCCACAGCATAACTTGGCAGCCTTCTGCCTTCACCCTCACAGGCACTATAGGGAGCACACTTTTCCTGCCGGCCCCTGTGGAACTACAGGAGGCTTCTTGCTCCAAATTTCTATTTTGTGTGCCGCCATCAGGTTCTGTCATATGGAGAAGCTTATTGTGCTTCCTTGTGCAACCACCTACTGAGCAAGTCCTCTTGCTACTACATGCTCCTATCATATGACCTCGTCTCAGACAGTTAAAACACAGTCCCTTATTCCTTGCTAGCCGCATTCTATCCTTAGGAGGCAAGTCCTTAAACTGCTTACAATCCCACAGCCTATGGTTACCCTTGCACTGGAAACACTCTACATGTAGTTCAACAGGCTTTGCAGTGGAAGATGTAGAGAAGGAGCCCTTTGACTTCCCACTTCGATAAGGCGTGCGTTGCTCACTCTGACCAGACATCAGCTCTCCATACACCGGGTCATTAACTTCCTGCGCAGCCTCCTGCACAAAGTACATCAGATCTTCAAATCTTGAGATTCTCTCCTGGCGCCGAATCGCTCCAACTCTGCTCAGCCACTTCCCTTTTAAATGGAAAGGCAGTCTCTCCGCCAGTGGGAGAAGCACCTTCTGAGGGGAGAGTTCCTGTTCGAATCCCATTGCTTGAAATGACATAAGGCAGACACTCATGTCATCTGCCAGCTCTCTTAAACCTTTCTTGTCACGAGGGCCAATCTGCTTCCCAGATGTTATCTTCTTCATCCAGGAGTCTGTGATGACAACTGGGTCTCCAAATCTTTCAATCAGAAGTCGCTTTGCTGTTGAATATCCTTGTGATGCGTTCATTAATAAGCAAGGACTCAAACGTCTCTTAGGTTCCCCTCGACAATAGTATAAGAGGCGAGTTAGCTTCGTCCTATCTCCGCACGAACTAGAGTCAATGTTGTCCTCGAAACTCCGCCAGAACTCCCAAAATTCTAGGGGATTTCCGTCATAAGGCGTCAACTCGGCCTTAGGCAGCTGCATCACCTCCCAAAGACGGCGTTGCTCCTGTTGTCCTTCCTTCAGTAGGGTGACTACATCGGAATCATCACTCATGGTCAGCGGTTGTCCATGGTCAGACCTATCTGCTGTGATAGGCTTACACTTCGTAGACTTAGTAGGAACAACAGTCTCTGTCACCACCTTGCCAGGAGTGTATGGTACAGTGCTTGGCAAGCAGGGACATCTTCCCCTGCAACATTCCAAGAAGCAACGACTCCTATCGCCACTACGCTTATAAACAATTCATGTATATTCATCAACTGTACCATTGGTTACGCCGTCTGAAAAGTTTTGAGTTGATGTCACACAAAGACGTAACCTGCAACACACATTTTCTACTTCTGTTGGCATCGGTCGACATTTTGTGCGGATGCACCATGGAGCTGCCACGTCTGTGTGCAGATGGGGTATTGGCACTGCAAGCTCAGGCTGGCTCATGGCAACAGCATCCATATACACCTCCGGGGAACGGTCCAGAAGTGTGACTATAATTCTCTCCATCTGGTCTTTATCAAGGGTGGCCAGAAATTTCTGAAAAGACATTGAAAAAAGATTGTTTTCATTTTACAAATGAATTGATTTTACTCTAGTAGCCTAGAAATCGCTAAGATGCCAAAAAGAACCTAAAATTTAATAGGTCCCCCCCCCCCCATATCCATATTCATATCCATATTCATATCCATATCCATCCTCTCGTACTCCATGAACTCTGCTTGCACCACATACCTTGGAAGCTCTGAAATGATTCTTTTTGTGGCAGGCAGAGCAGGTTTGCCCCCACGCTGGACACTTGTCCTTTTTCATTTGTTCATTGCATTTCTTTGGTTCAAATGCATCCTTTCCTTTGTTTGATTTTTTCTATGGCCTTAGTGAGATCTAGGTCTTGGGTTGCCATCATTCTTTCTTGCATCGGATCGTCTAGGACTCCCAGTTAGATGCGATCCATTAGGAGTACCGGTAATTGTCCTTCATGCATGAGCAAAATCCACAACTCTTGCTCATTGTGCGTACTGCGTAGCACAGTTATGTATTGGTCAATAGACTCTCCTCCTTTTTGGTTGCGCTAATTGAACTTAAACCGTTCAAAGAACTCTCTCCTCTCTCCAAGGAAATGTAGGCCAAGTTTTGTAAGGATCACAGAGCACTTCTGACTTTCCTCTTCATTAATGAACTTCATGCCATTATAGATGCGCACAGACACATAGAGGGAAAGAAGAAAACCCCTTCATGAAGTAAAAGCTTTAACATCAAAAAACAAATACGGTAGCTGCAATGACACGCACACACACACACACAAAGAAAAAAAATCACATAAAAAAAGGATTAAAAAGGTCATCTATCACATTAAACATGTAAAAACAAAAAGAAGGCAAGCACAATGTATGAAGCACAAGGTGTAACACAGGGCCTCAAATAAAAAAATCAGCCCAGAGTTCAAGTGCTAAAGATAGGCCTACTGAAAAGGGAGCAAACATGGAAACACCAATTTCCAACCAACACTACAGCTCCACAAACTAATGATGATTAGGCAACAATAGCCATAAAACTTAATACATGTATGAATAAATGAAACATGATGTATAACATACTCTTTAAAAAAACAAGTTGTTTTCATACAATGAAATGATGAGATAATTGTTCCCTTCAAAGTGAAATAAGTCTGTACCTAAGACTTGCCAAGATCGTGTAGGTATCTCGTGCTGGAGAAGAGTCTCATGGGGCTGCGAGGGCTTATACTCTTGGCAGACTGAGCAGCCTTTCACCAGGACCTCGATATCGTCGTTGATTGATTCCCAGTACACAGAAGCCTTAGCCCGAAGTCGTGTCTTCTCAATACCTTGATGACCTTCGTGAAGCTTGCTCAGTATGTACTCCCTCATGGAATGTGGAATAAGGATTCGTTCACCATTCAGGATCAGTCCATCCTCAACTGCAAGTTGATCTCGAAAGGCCCAGTATCTCTGCAGCTGCCGTGGTACCTCACGTCTCTTCTCTGGCCACCCTTTCACAATCACCTTCTGTAGTGCTGCAAACTCTGCATTCTTGGCTGTTTCCTCCTTCAACTGACTCAACCGGTCTAGATCAAACTGTACAAAGTTGATTTGCAGGTCAAGGTGGATGTGTTCTGGAGGACCAAGAGGACGTCTAGAGAGGCAGTCAGCTACTGGTACATCCTTACCAGGCTTGTAGACAATTGTCAGCTTGTATGGCTGTAGACGAAGGAGCATACGCTGGATTCTTTAAACTAATATAACATACCCCTATTCCATCTACTGTTGCCTTGTTACCGTACAATGAGAGTCTTCTCGTACAAGAATTAGTCTGAACAATTTCAGGTACATTTTCCTTGGGATCACATTACATGTAGCTGCGCTGTCTACCTGCATTGACATTTTCTTTCCTCTTTTTACGTATGTAGCCATTATTTTGTCTTTGTAGGCCTCATCCCCAATTGTGTTTAGGACGAATACCTCTTCATTATTATCTTGTACAAGTTTGCCACAAGGTGGCGCCATTTACTATTAACTTTGGGACTTACTGACTAATCTCATTACACCGTGCACCTATCTTAGGCCATTTGTCAAGCTTATCATAAAAGGCATTGGAGATGGTGAACTGATCATTCATTTCTACCATATGATAGAGTGCATTTAGGTTATAACAACCATACAAAAACGGTGCACTGACTCATTTTATAAAACAAATGATACACAGGTTTTCGTTCGTGACGTAATGGCGTTGCGGCGCTATTCGGGAATTAATGGCACAAAATGCACTCAGTTGCAGCTTGTGCATATTATTGCACTATTGTGAACACCCTCATGCGCCACATGGCCATAAGGCACTCGCACCAGTGTATCATTTGTATAATAGTAAACGTTTAACGTTCATTGTTGCCTTATTCTAGCTTTAATTACTTATGAAGGTTTATGTCTGTTTATGTCCAATTGTGAATGTAATAGCATATATGTGAATCTGCTCTTCTTTCCAATGTATATTTCAACCTTCATTTCAATGTGAATTATTGTAAAGTTATCCAGTGTCTTTTCATTTATGTATGGACTAAAACTATATATGCTCCAATAATGATATCGCATTTGATCGAATAAATAAAATTCAGAAATATTTTTGAAACGTTTGTTTGCTTTTTTCTTTGTAACGTCATGGCAAAGTGTTATTGTTAATGGGCAAAATCTTTGGTCATTATAGTGATGCCCGGGCTGTAAGAAAAATAATTGTTTGAACTGTTTATCAGTAAATATAATATAAAATGAAATGAATTTTAGTTGTGCATGTTATTTACAGTTCTATAAAATCTATACCATACATAGAAAATGTATATTTAGTGTGAAATTGTCAGATAGAAAGAACACAGTGGGCTCACTGAATCATGGGTCTGAAAGAAACTGGTGGAAGTGGTAAAGACAAGTGGATTGAGATGGATGGGTCATGAGTTGAGAAGGGAAGATGATGGACCTGTGAAGAGAGCGTTGGATCTGGAAGTGGATGTCACATTAAAGAGGGAAAGGAAAACCAAAGAATTTCTTGGGAAGATATGTTGGGAGAGTGTGTCATCATGGCGCAAAAGTCGGTAACCCCTCATAAGAGGGAAAATTCTGGCTTAAATGAATGATGATGAATGATAATGAAGGCAAATTTAAGGCAATTTTTTAAACGCACTCGGAAGACACTGGAAGCCAGTGTAGTTCATTTATTAGTACAAACTATAAAGGAAGATCAAGTGAGAGGAGAAATTGTGTTAAGGTGTTTTATTGCTCCATATAAATACAGTTTCAATAAACACAGCAGAATACATGTCATACCGTTGCTCTCAAATATACACAGAGAACAAGCACCAAAATAACCCTCTGGGCCCTATTTCATAATTTGTTCCTTCTTCATGAAGCAGGTTACAATAACTGATATAAGATACTTAAATTTCTGCACTTGATTAGCTACCAGAAAATATAAATGCATTTTATTGAATCATGCCATTTTAGGGTTTCATGAAACCGGACCCAAACCATTACAATATTAATACACTGTCCAACAAATTTATTAAACCTTGTCCATTTGTGTGTGGACAATTACAAAATATATTCCCATTTCAATATTTTTAAAACATTTACAGCTTCCACACATATAGACTCATCTTTTACACCATACTGTATATACATTGTAGGTACAAGTGACCACTATTATGAGAAAAAAAAGTAACATGAAAAATGTACATTGTGATGGTGACAATGATTACTATGAAACATTTGCATGGTGGGAGGGATTCGTTCCAAGAATATTGGCTGTATTCCCCAGTAGTATGATCTGCTTAGAGATGTGCACAAGAATGGAAAACAGGACCAAATATATATAATTATGGAACAGGGTGGATGATAACGAGCAACATTCAATTTCCATGAAGCAAATCCATCAACAGGCCATTTTCTGGCCAATGTGAGTACAGCTTCATTTTTTCTTGTAAGTTATATGACTGGGAAGAAGATAAAATGTACTTCAGCAAACAGAAACCGAGTTAAATGAAACCTCTCCCTGCATCTTTCCAATGTCCAAAGTTGAAGTTATACTGTCCTATACGAAGGGTATACCAATTTCCTTTACCGGTATACACCAAAAGAAGGTACATATAAAGCACATGGCAAAGATTATTGTCCAATCAGTCAAAAACTCCAGACCTAGAGCATCACAAACATATATTAATTTCATATCATTCAAAGCACTTACTTTGCCTAATTTTATATGGTTGGATTCCCAATCCCAGTCCAGAAATAAAAATATATCAAAATAGTTTACCGGTAGCCTCTGCAGGTAGTTTATAAAGGGATTTGCTGAAGTGGTCAATGTTGATAGAACATATCATATGACTAGACTGAACTCTTAATCATTTGAAAGTATTGCGTCTATCCTGGTGCGCTTAGAAATAAATGAGAGCCAAGTATAATATTCTTAGTAATACCTTCTGGTAATAAACCCTCTTGATTCAACAAATGGGCCAAAGTGGATTCTATACAGGTCCATTGATTAACAATTCTCCAAAGATAAGTATTTGATTAAACTAGGACCATTTTCCACTTTTGGATATCAAAGTAGATAATATTACAGATTTCAAAGATGAAACATGATAGGAACTTGAAGTGTTATAATATTGCTCGTTCACTATCTTACCAGATTTACAAATAAATGTAGATGATAAGTGACCAAAAACAGATTATAAATAATACACTGTACCTCAATGATGCTGATATAATATATTTTTTTGTGCAAACATACAAATATATTACTTTAATAGTTTAATTGAATTGTGATATACTATCCCTTAAACCTTTTGGAATTAAAATTCAATTCAAATATCAAGAATAATTCAAAAGAACTGGGAAAAGGATACTGAACAGTCATTTCCCTGTTGAATAATTTGACATATAACTTAATAAAAATTACCCCAAATTACTCCTAAAAGTTCTCATGTTACTATAGGTCAGAATGGCATAGAACAGGAATAAGTTTCGAAAGTTACCGACATGTCTTTTTTTTTACAGCAAGGAATAAGACCTTTTCATTCAAAGAAATGGAAATGGTAAGCATCACTACTGGATTACGAAAGAACATTTCAATTTATATTTATATTCAACCAATTTTATGGTACACACTAATATCTGTTTCCAAAAACAATATATATTTCATCCCCCTGCATATAATCTCCAGCACATCAACTCCTAGTTACCTAATGTTCTCAGAAGTATATACTTATCTTGTAAGTATCCCCTAAACAATATTACCCCTGCAGCAAATAGCACTATTCACAACTGTAGACTTACGGCATCGACCAATGGTAACCTTCCAATAAGACTGTTGATGGCATTACATTAAGCTATCAAAGAGTGATTAACCACTCGCAAGCAATGCCATCTTCTCCTTCCGATAAACAGTTCTTCCGGGAATCTGCATGGAAAAGTCTACCTCTGCACTTCTAAGAGAAGCTTAATGGTTTTCCAGAAGTTTGTGAATACATATGTGAACACCTTCACTGTGAGACATGGACATCCTTGGATATATATATATGACTTGAGTTTGAAATAACAAGCGTGTTCTGTAGACTCTGGCTAACATATATCTTGAGCCTCGTATTCAACGGATTAATTCTCTTTCTTCTCCTGCTCTTGAGCCTTAGCTTCTTGTTTGTCTGCTTTCTTCTGTGATTTACTCTTTGTGCTGGCATACAGTCTGTCCAGGTCGAAGTCCCGGATAATGTCATCCTGTTGGTCACAAAGGGGGGAAACATAATAAGAGAATGCTGAGCCAACCTTCTTATAGGCATATTCTCATTTGATAGTACATTTGATAGTGACTGAATATTTTTATCATAAAACTTTATATTTCACACTAGGCCACTCCAAATCTAATCCTTTTCAACACAACTACATGTAAATACAATAACATGATTACAATAACAAGTGTGACTTTCAGGCCCCTTGAGTAAAAAAAAAGAAGAGGATTTGCGGGGGGAAAATGGCATCTAACAACATTCCCCCCTTTCGAGTAAAAAAATTGGGAAAATTGGGAAAAAAATAGGGCAAAATAACGGGGAAATCGGGAAAATCAGAATGAATTTTTTTTTTTTTTTTAAATCTGGAAGAAAAAGAAAAAGAAAAAAATCGAAAAAAAAAATTGGGAAACCCATTTAAATCAAGTTTTTATCAGGCCTGTATACCTCAGACCTTTCCACTTTTTCTATTTAAATCACAGAATTTTGCTGATACATGAATGAAAGTGAAATGTCTTTTAAACATTTACTTTAGTTTTCTATAAAGTGATCAATGACCATTGTGTTTCTAATTATAGCATATGACAGCTAAATCCCATGATATAAATCACAGAAATGTACAGTAAATCAAAATTTTTCTTTACCTTCTTGAATTCATATCTGACAGTCTGACCGTTCTTGTTCCTGCCTGGTTTTCTCATCACCTCCTTGCCTCCTTGGAACAAGACCATTGTTGGAAGTTGCTTGGTAAGAGATGAACTATCGACTTGGAATCTATAATGGGAGAGAAAGAGGGAAAGAGAGAGAGAGAGAGAAAGAGAGGGGGTAGTGAAAAGTTGTATTAGATATCAATTTGTCTTGAAACATCTATTTAAAAAAAAATCAAATAACACTGGTAAGGATTTATACATCATCACTCCAACAACTAATAAACAGTTTAAAAATCATCTTTTAATCTTAACAGATTTATGTTTCTTTTCTTTTCACCGAATTCAGTAACAATGTTTATCTTTTTAGCCCCAGGATTCATGAGAAAAAGAAGTGACTGATTGGCATTGTGGACTATTGGTTGCTCTTTAAATGTTTAATTACTTACTTTTCATATTTTGGAACAATCAGAAAGTTAGCTTTGAATGTGAGTCATCCTGGGAGTAATTTCAAATTGTAACAACATTTATTTCAGAATAAACAAAAATAATCAGGAAGTTGGTCATCCAAAATTGAAGAACATGTTGCGCTCATTTTAGTTTAAAAGGACTAAAAGAAGAATAACAATTATATCTCCATTGAAATACTTACATTTCAGCTATTTCAGGATACCTGCCTACATCCAGCTTTCCAAATTTGAGATGATTGTGTGCATATGTTGTAGAGAGTCCTGCAAAGGTTGGTGCGATATTATGGCAGCTTGTTGACCATGTGGCCATAAACTCTACAAGCCAGGTTGTCCTAGGGTTGTTCTTCAACTCATCCTGTAAAAAATGCAATACCGGTATCGCTTATGAGTCAGGAATATTTTATTAAATCTGTTCATTTTTAACATAAGGTCTATAATGATTGAATCATCCATGGATTTAGTTGTAGACATGTTTTTCTTTGAAATGTAGAAAATAACATAATCAAGTTTAAGACAAGAGGGATTTTTTTAGTATTTGAAAAGAGTGAAAATAAAATTGATTTCAATAATCATCACATTTATAATTACATATTATTTGCTTTTTTTTAACTTTTATTTTATTAAGTTCCTCATAGCTACAGCTTTAAAATGAAATTTTCTTATAACATTATTCATTTTAGATAAAATTTGTTTACCTTTCATGAATATAACATTTTAAACTATTTCTCCGCTCAAAAAGTATGAATAGTTGGGCTGGCATATATTTTTGTTCTTAAATGATATTTTAATTTTCACAAAAACTCATATTTCAAAGTTCAATATATTTAAAATTTGATAAAGTTGGCTGTCTTCTGTATTCTTTGACAAGAATGACCCAAACCAACTTGGAAGCTTGACTGAGTGGCAGGTTGAGAATGGGTCTGAATCCAAAGTGTTAACAAAGCATGTTTTATGGTCTAACAGGAAGAGAGGAAATTAGGAATTACCTCTAACGCATCTCCTTTGAAGTAAACGATATCCTGTGGTCCTATGTAGGCTGGCTCTGGGAAAACAACCATACATCCTACAAAAAGAGAATTAAGAAAATATCATCAAAGGATAGTATTGGCTTACTCTTCATCACTGGTGCTAGGTTTCCTCTTAGTTACGGTGCAAATAGATACAAATATGCATGTTATACCAACTTTGCAGAATAACTGAATGGCTATACATATTAAGCTCTAAACAATAGAGTATTACTCTCTTCTGTTTATTTATTAGTTAAATTTATCAAATTTGATACAAGGGTTTCATTTTCTGATTAAGAAGATTGTCACATCGATTTTCTTAATTATATCGAGTCATGGCCATCCACATATGTATTTAAAAAAAATCAAATGACTTCATGGTTGTTCAACTTGTTCATTCAACTATTTAATTAGACTCCACAACAAAATTTAGGAACATTTCCAATTTCGGAATGAGATGATATTCTTCTCCTATCCCCAAAATATTGGCAATAATTTGCCTGAAGTCACTTTCTAAAACCTCATGATGGTGCTTGATATCAACTTCAACAAATGCACATTCACTTTAAAATACACTCATAATATTGATTCCAAGAACTATAAGTATATTTGTCCTGAATGGATCAAATAACATGAGTTAAAAAATGTTTTCCTATTGCTTTAAAAGTAACCCAACCTGCCTACCCCACAACAAATTCAGAACTATTCCAATATTTTGGTTGCTGACCAACAAGCATTATGCTTTCTTAGCAGTCAGGTAAAATAACCACCATTATATACCTCACTTAAGAAATCCAGCCATCTGATTGGTCGAATTGCATTCATAAACTTCAACTGTTCCTGTAAAATTCTCGGTAACCATGCTTAAAACATTTCAATATTTTTAATAACCATGGTTATTAAAAATAGTTGGTCAGCCTCCATGGTTACCCCATAGGTTTACATGTTAAAAAATGGTTTGAGCGATGGACGATACCGTATGTGTGCGAAGGATTGGTCGGTAATTTCAATACAATTGAATCTCGATCGATCTTACCGACAATTTTATCTTGCATTGTTGACATGAAGACGAAAATAAACTCTCAAAAACCAAAAAACAACATCTGCCGATAGATCTTGATCTAAGTTCGTGCCAATATGCATTGCAAAAGTAAAAGAAGGGTCCGTTTCATGGAGCTTTTGCGAAGCATCCCTCACGCGGAGCCGTTTTCAATCCATTTTAATGTATATACTAGAGAAAACTGCCAAGCATGTTAACGACGCGTGATAGCTGAGTGGTCTAAGCGTTGGTTTTCGATACACCTCTTGTTGTACGCAAGAGTTCGAATCCCGTCTTCGACAAAAATGTAAAATATTTTTTATTTTTTATTTTTTAGTCTATTTTTTTCGGCATATAAAAGTATTAATGACTGCTTTAATATTCGAGAAATAGTTGTTTTCATGCGCTCTCGGGAAGGTTACAATTGGGCTATTCCCCTCGGCAAGCCTCGGGGAATGGCACAATTCTAACCTTCCCTTGAGCGTAATAAAACAACTATTTCTCTCAAAGCAGTCATTAATACTATACTACTACTACTACTACTATGAAGTCCCACCCTGCCTTCGCCTTCTTTCCACCAGGGCAGCGTTTCATGAAACCGTCATAAGTACAAGTTCACCGACATCCCTTTGAAACGTGTGTTAAACTTAATACACGCATTTCAGTTGGATGTCGATGAACTTGTACTTATGACGGTTTCATAAAACGGTGCCCTGAGCGCCATCATGAACACCAAGATTTCCTACCAATGCAGGCAGCAGCAAAGAGGATAGCCAGCCGAGGGTCAGTCATGCAGAAGAGAATGGTGTTAGCGACCTTGAAGAACATGAAGACCTTGACTACAAGCTCCTTAAGGGGTGGTCGCTTCCGGTTCTTGATAGCGATGGTACAGGCAAGGAAGAGGAGAATGTTTGACTCGTTCTGTAAGAGACAATCACACAAGAAAAGAAGTTCAAAATCTTTTTGGCACAGCAGGAGATGACTTTAGATGCATGAAATGAATGAATCTTCCCTTAGCCCAAGGAGATCATGGCATTTATATTTTTAGAGATGTCTAACGCTGTCAATTCAAAATATTCATAGACTGTGAGTATATTGCTAATTTTCTTTTTAAGTATCATTTATTTACTCAGAACAAGAGAATGAAAAGTGACATATTTTCAGCAGAGATGAATTTACCCCCAAAATGGTGCTACTTTTTTTCCCTGAATCAGCACATTTTATGCCAACACTCAACAACAGAATTCAGTCTAAATCAACAAACCACACACCACTAGAAACTCACTCATGACAAACACAATTTCAAATGCCCAACGAGATTCTATCTTTATTCCTAGGCAACAACATGAACAAATTCCTGGCAACATGTCCAAGTTAAGTTTAATACATGGCCTGACATGGCACAAAGAGCACACACAAAAAACCTACACAGATTGCTACACGTGGGGCAATAGTTAAGTTGCTTACCCAGTTGAAAGTGCATTCTTTGGTATCATACTCGGTCAGCGGGAATATGGTACAAAATGGTCTCACAGTTCTCAAAACTATGAATGAAATTGTTAAAATGAAATTCACAAAGTGGTATGAACTACAGTAGTGCCTGTATTGCATTAATTTCAACATTTTGGCAGGATTCTCGAGCAGAACAATGTAACAATGTATCCGATATTCCTTGTTAGACTTAGAGCTAGAGGACGTACATATCATGTATCGTATCTGAGAAGTGAGAAGAAAAAAAAATCTGTGGCAGATATCTATAGAGGGCACATGCACGGTGCATGCACCGTCATGTCAGTTTATTCAATATTTGAAGATATGGTATAAATCGTAGTATTAGTTTAACAAGTTATTTTTAATGTTTCCTATGTTAAAGTGATCTAGTACCTTTGATATACCCCCATCACTTACTTTGAGAAAATAACTTGCATTTGCATTTATTGTCAGCAAATTAAAAGTAATACAAAGTTTTGGGAAATTTTGAAAATTGGGTGGATAGTGAATCTTTACAATTTTGATATATTTGGATGCCCCTGTGGATGTATAATAAGCACTAAAAAAATTAGCCCCTAAAACACTTCTGTTTTCGAGAAAAATTGAATATAAACATTTACCGGTGCTCCCGGTAAATTTTGATAAATTTCAAATAGCGTCTATGGCCGTACAATGGTAGCTGCGACCATGAAAATCTCAGAATATGTAGTTGAGATATATAATTTCCAAACGGGAATAGCTAATCGGTCGATTTTAGTCGAGAAACATTGTTTCATAGCTAAATTGAGTCTTGACCTTGAGAGGGAGCTATACAACATAAAGAGTTTATTATTTATAATTTCATAACTTTAGACTCGATTTCAACCGCGACAACGATCAATGAATATTGTAGGAAAGCATATGCTTCCGAAATGTTAATTTGAACTAAATTCATGACCCCATACCAAAACTTTGTAATACCTTTAAAGAGACTTCGATTGATCTATTAATATTATGTGTAAAAGTGTGCCCTGATGCTAGAAAAAGTCAGGGTCAAGATTGACCCCCCATCAACTACGATGTGGTCATTTTGGTAACTTATGGCCCAAAATGGCATTCGTATTATATTTTTGACCACTAATCCGGCGAAATATTCAGTCAGAAGTGGGTGCATGGGTTTTGATATACCGTACATCCATTAATCAATAAAATGTGGGCTGGTTGGTGGACCTATAATATAGACACCTATACCAGAACATAGCATTACATGAACTACACAGTAATGTTCACACCACATTTTGGCCACATTTACCCAAATTGTCATTTTTTAATGATGCACTCGATTTCAATAACAAACTCGAAATTCAGTAAGCATGGAGCAATTCGATTGGCCTCAATCGAGCAAGATTTGCCATGTGGGAAAGGGATTCTAGGTTTCCTGATTTATGCTGATTTACGCTGATTCAAATAATGTCTTATTGACCTAACTCTTAACGTTGGTTATTTTGGACACTTTTTGGCAAATAATTTGTCATTTGTGTCACTAAGAACTAATATGGGCTTCATGCACACCAAACTATTATATAGAAATAGGTGCTGATTCCAGATTAAATCCACCCCATTAAATGAATTGCGCACCACTGATTTTGACCACTCGATCCCGTCATTTGCCCACTTTGACCCAAATTGGCCATTAGTGTGATTAACCCCTGCAACAAAATCAAATTTGTTGTTCGTGATGTGCATTTAATCAGAATTCACAGTGGGGAAGATTATTTTTAAAAGCAATGCACCCTTGCACTGCATCCAGAAATATACCACTCTTAGTTATATAATCTATGTATGTACTCATGCCGCTCTGGTCATATTGGTCACCTTTTGTCCAAACATGACCATTCGAATCATTTTTTTTAAGAGAGGGGGGGGGGGAGGGCAACATCAGTTCGAAATTTGATTCAGAGTCAATAAATATTGATGGATAGGTGTTGACCGACACCCAAATTCTATGTAAATTAAGAGGGTGCTGATTCAAACACAATCAATCTTATTTAATGAATTTACACCGTTTTGCCCACTATTGGGTTTTTTCCACTCATTTAACCCAAAAAGATCATTCGTATCAATTTGGTGCAATATCCGATCGAAATTTCAATCAGTTTCAATTGATAGGAGTTTCGATATTCAAAAGTTTAATCAGAATTTATGATGGTTTGAAAAGCTTACTCCGTGTTCGGTATACGCTGATGGTTTTAAAAAAAAAATTATTGGTCACCAGTGAGTATAGGAGGTACAGAAGGGCAAGGGCCCCGGACGACATTTGAGAGGGGAAAAAAGGAAGAAAAAACATTATAATACCCCAACAAATATGCATTGTAAAACAAATCAAAAATAACTTTATTCGAGGGTTGAATTTTTTTCGAAAGCTCTGTCGCTTTGCTCCCTCGACCGTGTACGCTGCCTCAAGATCTTGTAATTTCGCGACCGCCATATAGGTTATGAAATTAATACCGATTTTAAGAGGTTCACAATTAAAATAAAGGAAACTTAATTCTTGTTGCTTTCGCCAGGCGCGGATACAGGGGGGGCGAGTGGGCCTTGGCCCCCCCCCCCCCCCGCAAAAAGAGAGAGAGAGAGAGAGAAAGAGAGAGAGAGAGAGAGAGAGAGAGAGAGAGAGAGAGAGAGAAGAAGGGAATGGAAAGAGGAGAGAACGGGAAAGAAAGAAGAGGAAGAAGAAAAGAAAAGGGGGAAGAAGGCGATCGCGGGGGGAGCCAAAAGGGCCTTGCCTCCCAGGCTGTTGCCTCCCCCCCCCCCCCCCCCCAACAAAATAAGAGAGAAGGAAGGAAATATGCATTAAACCCATTTGGGAGTGTACAGGTTGATGTTATTGCTTCTCTTTTGAACTACATTTTGACATCAGAAGCGCAATTTGATTTATTTCACATTGTCAACATCTATAATTATGGTCACATTCCTATCGCACTTCAAAATGCTCAAGATGATACAATAACAATACTTGTTAGGATATAAAGTACACTTTTTTGAAATACCAGTTTAGGGTATGAATTCAGGGAAAAACCACGCAAATCCTCATCAGCCTAGGGTATATTTTGACTGTGGTCATGCATGCTAGTTACAGTATTTCTACATGACTGAGACCCCCGGGACATAAATATGGATATTTAGAGGAAGTAAAATATCATCAACCTTTACAGCCCCACGGTCCTACTTGTATAGCTACTTGCTCCCTCTATATAGAAAACTATGCTATTTTCTCTTTTGTTTGATAGGTGTGTGGGGGGGGGGGGGGGGTGTCCTCTTAAAAAAAGAGATGGACAAGGCAATATCATGGGATGAAGTAAAAAAAAAAATATATATAATAATAACATGGGGTATAAAGGAGTAGCTTGTAGTCGAACCGAGTACGTCGCATTGTGAAGCGTTCCGTCTTATCCACAAGACCACTTTGCCTCACTGCTATTAACTGGTTCGCTTCTTGTTCTGCATGTTAATGACTTGTAATAAATATGCTGATTTAAGGATTTGACGCTTTCGGGATGCATAATTATTATTATTTTTGTAGGAAAAGAAGGGAAAGGAAAAGAGGATAGAAAGAAGAGGAAGAAGAAAGAAAAGGGGGACACGAAGGAGATCGGGGGGGGGGGGGGGCGTAAGGGCCTTACCTCCCAGGCTGTTGCCTGCCCCCCCCCCCCCGCTCCCACTCCCCATCAAACAAAAAAAGAAAGAAGGAAGGAAAGGAAATAAAGAGGATGGAGAGGATGGAGTATACGTCTATACAACTTTAATCGTACAAAAACTACAAGTTGTCTTTCTCGGCATGTCCAGAACCTGCTACGTATTTTGTAAAAGTGATCTAGTAAACAACCAATCTTTTCACTCTGGTTCTGAAGGGTATAAAACACAACTTGTAATCATATTGTATTGTTCTTCCGGCGGGAGTGAAAGCCCTCCCCTTCCCACGTTCTGAATAAGATGTGGGTGTTATGTTTTGGTATTCCCAAATTTACAGTCAGGCCAGAAAATTAATATGCTTATTTAGAGGCCCACAAGTCATGTCAGAGCCCGCTAAATGGCGGGGCTCGGGGGGCTCGAGCTCCCCCAGAAAAAGTATATTAAAGAGAAAAAGAAAGAATAGTGACCTGCCAGTGTCACAAAATAATGAGGTATTAAAATATGCTCATCTGAGCGTGATTAAATGCCTAAAACCTCTGAGCTTACGGGGCTCTGTCTCCTGGATTCCAACTAGGGCCCTATATGGGGCTCGAGCTTCCCCCAGAACTTAGTTTATTAAGGAGAAATAGAAAGAAAGAGAGAAAGAAAGAAAGAATAGTGACCTGCCAGTGTCACAAAATGATGAGGTGTCAAAATATGCTCATCTGACCGTGATTAAATGCCTAAAACCCCTGAGCTTCCGGGGCTCTATCCCCTGGATTCCACCTAGGGCTTTAAGGCGGGCCCCTGGATGCTCATCTGACTGTAACTTAATGCCTAAAACCCTTGAGCTTCCGGGGGCTCCACCCCTTGGCCCCCATCGGGGCTTTGCCCCTAGACCCCAGGCCAGTGGCGTATCTGGGGTACTCCGTCAGGGGGGGGGGGGCAAGCGATCGAAACAAAACAAAAAAGGCGATGCTAATTTTCACTTCTGGCGAGCGAGCGGGCAAAAAATATATTAAGTAACGTTGGGTATATAAACCGGTATTGTTGCAAGTCGGGGGTGGACACATGCATTTGTTAGCCACGTTAATTTCATTTTTGCAAGCGAGCGTAGCGAGCAAGAAAAAAATCCCTTCTTTTTTAATAATTGCCACTTAAACTTGGTCCAATATGCCGGGTGCGGGAACAATATTGTGTTTAGGGTGATTTTATACCCATTTTAGCTAGCGAGCGAAAATACACCTTTCTCTTAATGAATTGCTATATAAAACTTGTTTCATTGTTGCAGGTCGGGGCGGGCACAATCGTGTTTAAGGCAATTTAAATCCCATTTTGGCGATATGATATTGTAGCAGGTCAGTGGTGGGCACATGCACGAGCTAGCGCGCGTAGCGAGCGAGCGAAAAAATCACTTCTCTACGGTGAGAACATGGTACATAAACTTGATTTCATTGATCCATGTCATGGGACGTGATGATTCAAAGCGATGTTATTTCTATTTTGGCGAGCGAGCGTAGCGAGCGAGCAATTTTTTTTGTAACGATAATTGGTTCATAAATTTCAGGTTTATTTGTTGCAGGTCAGGGCTTACAGATTCATGTCTAAGGTGATGTTAATTCCGTTTTGGCGAGCGAGCACACCAAAACTTTATTGAATAATGTTTGGTACATAATTATCAACTGGTAATTTGTTGTAGGTTGGGGTGAGCATGTTTGTTAGCGATGTTAATTGTAAAGACAGCGTAGCAAGAGAGGGTAAAGCAAAAAACAAATCAACTCATATATCAATCACTAAAATCAATCAAAATATTAATTCTGGCGAGCGAGGAAACAATATCTCTCAAAATAACGTTCGGTACTTATTTACTGAGATTTTCGTTGCAAGCAAGGGGGCGCACATATTTTGTTAGATATGTCAATTCCATTTTGGTGAGCGAGCATATATAGCGATGCAAACAAAAATCAATTCTATTTTAATAGAAATTAATACATAAACTTGTTTTTATTGGTGCAGGTCGGGATGGGCGCAATTGCGATTTACACCATATCAATTCCTTTTTGGCGAGAGGGCGAAAAAACACTTCCATTTTTAATGATATTGTTGCAGGTCAAGGGTAGGCACAATTGTTTTCAAAGCAATGCCTATTATATTTATTCGCGAGCGAGCGTAGCGAGCGAGACAAAATGAATTAGTCTCTTTTAGTAACAATTGGTACATAAATTGGGTGTTACGGTTGCAGGTCGGGGCCAGTCGGGGCAGACACAATTGTATTCTATGCAATGCTAATCCTTTTCTTTTTTCAGGGGGACGAGCAAGTGAAAACAATTAATACAAAATAGGTTAGCAAGCAGCTCGCGCCAGCGAAGAGTGTCGAATTTGTTACATCACTTATATTTTCCTATTTTCATTTGTCTTTTTCTTTGCCGTATATGCGGAATATTTTTCTGATGGGGGAGGGGGAAAGATGCATAAAAAGTTTTTGAAGAAACTCAAAAGCAAAAGGAGTGAAGGGAGTTCGAGCGACCAAACTGGTCATGAGGGTACTTTTGCATTTTCAAAAGTAGAATTGAAGGATTTAGTATAGGCCTTCACTACTTGTGAGCTTTGTTAAACATTTTTCAGGACAAAAAAATGTCCGTTTTCAAAATATCTGGGGTCAACTGCCTCCCCCCCCCCCCGGTGCGCACGACCATGGTCTTTTTAAAAATAATTTCCCCATATTTTTTTCTTTCCTTTTCTTTTTCCTCTTTCTTCCTTTTATCTTCTTCCTTTTGTTTTCCTTTTCCTTTTTTCTCTTTCTTTTCTTTCTTTTCTCTTTTTTCTCTCCCCTTTTCCTTTTTTCTTTTTCTTTCCTTTCCTTTCTTTTCTTTTCTTTCCCCTTTTTTCTCTTTCCCCTTTTTTTTCCTTTCCCCTTCCCCCCTTTTCCTTTTTTTCCCCTGGAGCTCGTCAGGGGGGCACTCTGCCCCCCCTTGCCCCCCCCAGGTACGCCAGTGCCCCAGGCCAATTTAAGCTACGCTCTACTTGATTGTAAATACTTCAGCCTCCCCCACCCACTTTGAAAAACGTTCAGCGGGACCTGCATGTATATGAGTGGTGGTGATGCGGATTTTTTTTCTTCTTCTGCTCCCTCCCCTCCGAACGATTTTGCTCATTACGCTACTGCTTTACCATTACGTACCAATTTGGCTCGCATGATTTTAAATTTCGCCCCCCCCCCCCCCCTCCTAAGAAATCCTGGATCCGCGCCTGGCTTTTGCTCACTCTAAATTTCATCGGCATTAAGTTGAATATTGTGCCCCGAATATATTGGATAAAAAAAATACATTTTCAAAGGTTCATCGTATATATAACATTAACTTAACTTTCGTCCGCTGTACTTAAATTCTTGAGATTTTAGGGAGAAGGAAATAAAAAACCTCCTATCAATATTCAACATTTTAAACTCTATTGGTTCATTAATTTCTTGCGAAATGCCCCTGGTAAAATGCATGAACAATTAGGCTACACAATTTCACCATTTGCCCCGGGCGCCAATCCAAAACACGTGACTGTTGATCACTACACCATTTTTGTCACTTTTGAAATCAGTATACTCGTACAAAGAATTTTGGTGCCAAAACCCGTTCATCGTGAAATTTCGAACTGATGTTGGAGCCCCCAAATCTCCAAAAGGACCGCTATTCATAAGGACCGCTATTCAAAATGACCACTTTTCGTAAGGACCGCTATTTATAATTTGAGAAAGAGTCATTATTCATAAGGGTCATCAGAGGGGTCCCTATTCATAACACGATGTTCATGACTTTCACATATTATATATAGCGACCCTCATTTCGTATTATGAACAGCGGTCATTACGAGTAGAGAGGAGTGAAAGTGCCCATTATTTTGTTTAACCCAACACCACCCCCCCCCCCCCCCTTGAGCACCAAAGAAAAAGAAAAAAATTGCCAGGGGACGGGGGCCCGTCTCCTTAAAACAAAAAAAAGAGAGGTAAAATTAACGTGTTTTTACCTGGTTTTTTATTGCCAGGGGAGAGGGCCCGGGTCCCCGGCCCCCCTGGATCCGCCACGGAGAGAGGGGTTGGAGATGGGCCTTAAAGTGACTCGGTAAAATCGTTGAAGGTTGATGAAATACTGCGTAATTTAATGTTGGTCATTATATTCGTTCTACTGCACGATTCCTATAACATGCAAGAAATCGTTTTCTTTGAAGGTGTCACTGTGCAACATCCTCTTGCAGTAAATTCTCCCAAACATTTTTGAATTTTCCCAACCGTTTTTTTCATGAAAATAAGGCAAAAAAGAGGCTTTTTAAAATCTACCAACACTTAAATGTCTGGAATGGTACTGTATATACTGTATAACTTATATAGAGCCCATTCATTGCTTTGTGACGGTTACGTTTACCTAGAATGTAATCTAATTGTAATAATATACCGTAGTTGACAGAATTATTAAGGAAACGATCAGATCAGTTTTTCCCAATCGTTAGGTCTGTTTTCACTCAAACGTTCAGATTATCTTTAATTGTACATCTAGCATTGAAGTCATTATACCTTAGCACCATTTCTCTCATCTTAACAATGTTACCAAGTCCCTTTAAGGAGAAAGAGGAAGAAAATGGTAATTTAGTAAGTAGCGGCCGTTGTGCCTCTTTATGCCCCCACAATCTAAGGTAAATTCTTTGTCAAGCTCCGTCGCTTTACTTCCTTCATCATTTTCATCTGTTTTACTATACATAAATAAGGGGCTTGCTATAATAGATACCGATTTAGAGGTATGTTAAGGTCAGGACAGGGGCGGCGGAGCGTCTTCCAAAATCGGGAGGGGGGGCACCAACAAAAAAGGGCAGTTTCTTGAAAAAATGGGGCACCTTCACAGGAAAACCTCAGAGCGAAACTATGCAATTTTTAGAGATCGTAATATACCCCTATATTTTCATAATTGGGATTACATTATCAGGGAGGATTTCAATATTTGTTTCTGTCTTTACATTGTCCAAAACATTGCTTAAGCATCATACTTTGAAGTTGGGTGTGAAGGTTTGAATATTCATTTGCGAGCCAGCGAAGCGCTCGAGCAAAAATGTTAAGATATTTGAGGTCGCGGTGCAAAAAATTACGTCATAATAAAGAGAAAAACAAGCACAATCCAATCATGAAAGACTGAACAAATCCTATCAATTTATATCAACTATAAATGCGAGCGAGCTTTGGGGTAAAGAAAAGTTTGCTCTAAGTCGCTTTAAATAGGGGAACATAATGGAGAAAAAAAGGGGGAGCTTATCAGAAAGGAAAAGGACACGTATTAAAAAAGAGACGGGGCACGTATCAAAGTCAAAAAGGGAAATTTCAGCGGGGGAAACATGGCACCCACCAGAGATGAAAAGGGGCACTCATGAGAATATACCTTGAATATACCTTGAAGTCCACACCTCGCCATCGTGGTGATAAAGATCCCGTAGATACATGTAGTGTGGTGTGGCAGGGTTAAGGGGGTCCCATGGGACCCATTTAAAAACCCAGGTTAGATAGTTGTTGTTTGAAGCTTAGGAATAGGAGCACTTGTTACAAAGCATTTGTTGAACGAAAAGGCGTACATTTCAGATTTGATAGGGGCATTTATCAGGGGTGAAAATTTATGGGAAAAGGCTCTTATTAAAAAGGAAAAGGGGACACCGTGTGCACAAAAAGGGGTACTTACCAAAGGCGAAAAGAGGGTTTACTAAAAACTAAAAGGGACCCTTTTCAAAATAAAAAGAAGCACTTATCAGAGGTGGACACTGGACAGTAACCCCCCGAAACTCCCGCCCCCCCCCCCCAAGGACAATAACCCCCGGAAAATTACCTCCGCAAGGAAAAATACCCCCTCCCCCTGTTCATTAAAGGGTAAGGCTACCCTGATGATAAGTTGGTTTAATAAAAGCAGATTTTTTTAATTTTTTTTTTTTTTTTTTTTGGGGGGGGGGGTAATTGTCCTCGGAGGGTAGTCTTCCGGGGGGTAACTTTCCGGGGGTGATTGTCCAAGAATTTTCCGGAGGGTATACGGCTTAATTGTCCTCGGGAGTGGGGGGGGGGGCGTAATTTCCCGGGGGTGTACTCCTCGGGGGGGGGGGGGGGGTAATTGTCCTACTGGTAATTGGCCAGGGGTGATTGTCAAGGGGGTAATTATTTACCCCACCCCACACTCACCATTTTTTCAAGATTGATGTTGTGGTTTTCAGTAATGTGAACGCGCTTTTCAGGACAATAGCGCGCGCTTTCCGATGGTACTACTACTGTGTACTGTCGATACATGCATGCATGCACTGTACACATATGCCCCGCACTAGTACCGGTAGTAGAAGCAATCTTGTTTATCCACGTTACAGCTGACTGTTGATATCCGGCATAATTCTGTTGTGAACTTTATTCTTTGGGATCATGTAGAACAACATACAATTAATTACCTAAAATGGGAGGTAAACATTCTCGGAGCCAACGTAGGCAATCATCTGCTTCACAATCTCAACGTTCGGTATGTATTTATGTTCATTTCTTTTGTGACTCATGCTTGAATCGAGCACCGAGTTTGCTAACCTCGCCCTCGCTATGCTAGCCCGGTGGTGCGGTTGACGTTCCGTTGACTACCCGAGCCAGGTAGGCTCGTAGTCTACTACTAGTAGTAGTAGTAAGCGCCGCTGACATCTACATCAACTCAGCTCTGGCCCTCAGCAAAGCCCACTTCTAGCTTCTTGAGCTCAACTAGGCTATGGAGTAGGAGTATGGCTATTCCTATGGAACAGCATGTGATATTTATCATGTCATGATACACATTCTCTTTATTCAAGAAGTAGTCTAGGCATCTACCTAAAATTTAAATTGATCTGAGAGAGTGAGACGAGTTGATCGTCGAGGCTCGAGCTTGAGAGAAGAAGAAAAAAAAAAAGGAGGAGGAGGGGTGCCGGGTGAGAACTGATATGGAGGAGGAGATAAGGGATAGAAACATTGATTCATAATTGTTTACAAATCTTTTTGATAACATTTTCTTTTGTAATGGGATGCAACATTAAACATTGCTGTATTTTTTACTATCAATTGATTATAGTCTAGGGCCTAGGCTGTGTTTATCAGTTTTGTATTATAAATATATATTATATCAAAAGATATTTCTGGGTAGAGCTGCATGGTCTTAATACCTTATCAAACTAATAATATGGAAATGCATCCTGCAGTGTATGATTCCAAAGTGAAAATGTGAGTGAACACAATATTGTTCATGAAAGTAAGATGATGGTGGCATCATACTATTAAATTAATATGAGGTTTATTTATTTATATATTGTAATTAAGAAAATTGAAAATGACTCTATGTTTGAGAGTCTGACAGCTTTGAATAGAATAATGTGTGTTTGAAGCCAGAACGGTATTACATGTATAGTTGAACACAGAGTTAGTGCCCTTTTGGCTCCAGAGAGACCATAATGTCTGTGATAATTTGTGATTGTTTTAACATACTGCGTGTGCACCTTTTTGAAATACAAACCCAACAATTCTCACATTTCTGTTCCAATGAGCAACTAGCAAGTTTCCATATTTATATCCTCTCTAATCTGCCCACCTGCGTCATGCACTCAAATGAACGTGTGTTTGTGTGTGTGTGCCCAGATGTATTACCAGGTTAAGTGTTGCCCAATAGCAATGTGACCTGCATGGTGAGAATTTGACAAGTATACTCTAGTGTCACTCATTTTCATACTCATAGTCATGTAGAAGGGATTTTTCTTTAAACAAAGATATACATGTATGTATCTATATACAGTATGTACAATACCTAATGGGATGCCAAATACATTTGTGTAAAGTATGGATTTAAAAAATACCACCTTAAGAAGTTAAGATGTTTCATGCTTACCTAAGCCTTATCATTACAGGAGTTTCACCTGCTTATGGGTCATTCCATATCAAATCACCCAAAAAATCTGAAAATCTGAACCCGACCATTTTTGATTTTGATGAAACTTACTATACTTGTTGAGTGTGATCTCACAGCACCAAATTCCAAATTTTATGTCAATTGGGTGAGGGGTTTGGGAGATACGGCCAACCAAATTTTGAGATTTTTTCAAAAATGGGGGTGGCGGGCCTACCTTTGAACCCTTGTATCTCGGGACCTAATGGGTCAATCTTCACAACATTTTTATTGTTGGAAAGGGTATTCAATAAGGAATCCAAATCTGCCGCCATTTTGAAAATTCGTACATGTTGGGGTACTTTGACCTTTTGACCTAAGATTTGACCTTGAAGTTGACCTTGTGGATCACGTGACCTTGGCAACATTTTTCATGAAATGTAATCTCTGACATGTTCACTTAAACATATAAAAGTTTCAGAGATATAATATTTTTTGTTTAGGAGCAATAAGGATTGAAAGTATCCATACTTACAGATATTCACAATAAACCCTATTATAATGTATACAATACATGCAATATGCACAGTACAACATACATCTTCCACATGCTTTTTTGTTCTAGCCCATCCATTCTAAATGTCAGCAGTACTTGAATAAAAATAAAATGATAAGTTCATATAGGCCTAAAGGGTCGGTTCTAGGATAATTACCCCCCTGGAAAATTAACCCCCAGGAAATGTCCCCCCCCCCCCCCCCTGAGGACAATTATCCCCCGAGGACTATCACACCCAGATGACAATTACCCCCCAGAAAATTACCTCCTAGGACAATCTGTCCCCCCCCCCCCCCGAGGAAAATTACCCCCCGGACAATTACCCCCCCCCCCCCCCCCTGGAAAATTACCCCTCAGGGACAATTACCTCCCAAAAAAAAATCTGCTTTGATTAAAATCAACTTATTATCAGGATGGACTTTTCCTTTAACAAATAGGGGGGGGGGTGGTAATTGTCCGGGGGGTAATTTTCCTAGGGTGTAATTGTCCGGGGGGTAATTGTCCTCGGGGGGGGGGACAGATTGTCATAGTAGGTAATTTTCTGGGGGTAATTGTCCTCTGGGTGCGATAGTCCTCGGGGGGTAATTTTCCTCAGGGGGGGGGGGTGGGGGACATTTCCTGGGGTCAATTTTCTAGGGGGGTAATTATCCTAGAACCGACTCAGAGGCCTAAAGCCATACATCCTGTTAACCCTTTAGGCCTATATGAACTTGTCATTTTATTTCTATTCAAGTACTGCTGACACTTAGAATGGATATGCCTAGAACAAAAAAGCATGTGGAAGATGTATGTTGTACTGTGCATATTGCATGTATTGTATACATTATAATAGGGTTTATTGTGAATATCTGTAAGTATGGATACTTTCAATCCTTATTGCTCCTAAACAAAAAATATTATATCTCTGAAACTGTTATATGTTTTAGTGAACATGTCAGAGATTACATTTCATGAAAAATGTTGTCAAGGTCACGTGATCCACAAGGTCAATTTCAAGGTCAAATCTTAGGTCAAGAGGTCAAAGTACCCCAACATGTACGAATTTTCAAAATGGCGGCAGATTTGGAATCCTCATTGAATACCCTTTCCAACAATACAAATTTTGTGAAGATTGACCCATTAAATCCCGAAATACAAGGGTTCAAAGGTAGGCCCGCCACCCCCATTTTTGAAAAAATCTCAAAATTTGGTGGGCCGTATCTCCCAAACCCCTCACCCAATTGACCTAAAATTTTGGATTTAGTGCTGTGAGATCACACTCAACAAGTACACTAAGTTTCATCAAAATCAAAAATGGTCGGGTTAAAACCATTGGGTGATTTGACATGGAATGACCCTTATCCAGATGATTAGACTTTCTCTATATGACGTACAAGAGTAGCTCTTAATTGTAGGTCTTCCAATTTGTCCATCATGTGTGCATACATACATGTACAGTATCTCTTAAAGGGATCAGGTAACTTTGTCTTAGATCCTTTAGAAAAAACCTTGATTTAGCACATGCTGCAATGATAATTATAAACCTTTAGGTCAGGAACCCCATGACTTTTACAAGCCGATTGCCTGTCTGATTATCAAGATATTTATGATTGAAAATCGAAATCAAATTTTGCGTTTGCCAAACGGTTTTCATAACACTACAGTCTATTGGAGAAAACAAGTATGGTAAAACTGGTCACTCAAAGGTTTTTACTTTTTGAGGCACTTCTTGATCATTTTGAAGCACAATTTTTTTAGGGCTTCAATATAACATCATATCACAGACACTGAGAACACGTAGGGCCGTGCATCTCAGATTAAACATTGTTAAACGATCCCTTTAATGTGTAAGATTAATGTAAGCCTTGTTCATGGTTGACCTGAAGTTCTTAACCACCTCAAAAAAAGAAAAAAGAAAAGATGAACGGGGCAGTAAAACAAAATGAATAAGTATGTGTAGGGCCTTTCTTGCATGACGCTACTTCTTTCTCCCCCATGTGCCATAATAATTTACAATTACTAGTCTTCTTGAGAGATTGATTTCCCATGATCTCTGATATCAGTCCATTTAATATTTCCAGAAAGAAACATTTACATTTCCCAAGAACTCTTGAATATTGAATGAAATATGAGGACTACAGGTGACTTGAATTGAATTTTAATTGTCAATTATATAGAGAGTGGAAGTACCTGGAAGTACCTCTGCGTATTGTATGCCTGTAATTTGTAGCAAGTACCGTGCAATACTACACTTTAATGAAAAAGCTTTCTCTCTACCGGTATTTGAAAAACGAGTTCACTTGTAGGGCTGTAATTTCACCTGACATCTTTGCTACAATTGACAGGGGAGTGCAGAATTTGTTCAATTTTCTATACCTCTTACAATTATTTGTGTTTAAAAGGCTTATGAATAAGCAAATGGGCTTTAGGGCATACAACTGTGATCTTATTACTGATAGGGGAAGGGTTGAGCAGATTTATGGGTGATGCTTTACACTTTACAGCTTTTTTTCAATCCTGGGAAAATGTAAATCCACCATTAGCAGTGTGCATTAGAGACTTTCATGCAGTGTCTAAAAATATAAACTGCATACATTGTAACAGTACTGTATTTCAGACATATGTTTATGGATAATGGAGGGAAAAATGAAAGTCTCATTGTTCCACTCACTTTTTAAGGGGTTAGAAGTGCAAGAACAATGCTCCAAAAAGTAGATTAAAAAAAAAAAGCCTCTCCCCACTATCTTTTTGTTCAGGATGATGGCATTGTAAATATCAGAATACAGCTTGAAAAGCCAAACAGTAAACTTGTTTGTATCACTCTATTGTAATTTTAATAATTGATGATATCCGGATAACGATTAAATCATGCATGAGAAATCAAGTACTGTAATCTGTTTATACTTCCTTATGACCATTAAAGTTGGTCCAATTCCACAGTTCATTGGGTATATTTCCTTTCCTATTAGATCAATTTAAAACTAATCAATAATGATGGGGGTTTGTGAGAGGTGATTAGCCAAACAAAGCATTCAATGTAGATATGCTATTCATCATCAATAGTGTATCTTCAGTCAATCTGAAAAAAACCTACAGAAAATGCGTAATATGTCTTTAATTTGATTAAAAATTACAAATTGTATTAATGACTATTGAAATGCAACACCTGAAAATCTAAAATTGATATTTTGCAAACTACGTATGTTGAGAAAAAGAGAATATTTTGCTAATAAAGTATTTTTCATGGAGATGCCTCTTCTTGTGCAGTACATTCGTGTAATAACTGTATATAATTTTGTGACTCCAAGTTCTCCATGGCCTGACCTGTGTAATATACACCTGTACATGTAGTTAATTCCTCCTGATAGTTGCCCTCACATGCAATCACATGTACATGTAAGAAACAATAACATCTGCTACTAGTTTCACACTAATTTTCATTCAGTCAATCAGGTGCACGTTATAATTAGGGAGAGAGTTACTTGCGGTGTCTTGCTGTTTTTAGTGACAAACTTGATAGATTTCTACTGAACGTGGATGTAGGAAACAGGAATAAGTGTTGACTTCCAGACTGGATATCCTTCTATAATACAAAATCACTCACAGTTCTACTTCCATCAGAATTAATTTGTTTGCAGTAAAACTAAACAAATACACTTCATTTCATAGTAATTTGGATCCAAATTTAACTTGATAGGGTTCTGCTACTAGTACTGCTGCTACCATTACTATTACTACAGTACTTCTACTGCTCTTGTTACTACTCCTACTGCCCCTCCTCTAATATTTCAACTATTACTTCTTCTAACTTTGTTTTTATTGCTTAAATACACAGTGTACAGTGTATTTCTGTAACTACTGCCTTATCTACAGTTTTATTTATACAGTATGTCTCAATTAATTTCATTATCACTATCAAATATACTTTAATATCTACTTTTATATTTCCTCCTATTGGCTCCTAAATTATAATTGTCAATATAATCGTGGACCTACAACTGTACATGGTATAATTCTCTTTCCTGTAGCTCTCATCCATTCTCTGTTTTATGAAACCCTTCACTTTTGCTACATGTATCAATTCCAATATTGACTTTAAAAAAAATAACAAGTCCATTTGGCTTTGCCCTCTCGACCCATTCTTATTAATGGTGCTGTATTCTTTCCAAATGACCGACCCAGTTATACAGTTGACTGATCCGCTGCACATGTAGAATCAATTTCCCTTCCTGCCTCATTGATTTAAATTGAAAAGCCAGAATTGTCTCATCGAGTTGGATGGACCATTGCTAGATCAATTGAAAAGAGTGTCTACTAGACAAATCTTCCTAGTTGGAATGAATTAGATGGCAAATATGTGCATGTTCATCTAGTGCATTCTATATAATGTAAATTACTTGTTATTGTGTACGAACATAGCTGCTGTTTTTAAATTTTTAAATTTGAAGCAAAAGAAGAGATCCCTTTACCAATGTATTCACATTCATCAATGTTTCAAAATCCCAGAACTCTTGATTACTTACTATTTTAAGACATAATATTTATGATCTCTACAAGCACAGATGAGGTTGAGGTTCCCCTTCAATTTAGTTGTTGCTATGTCAGGGAAGAATAATACAAGCCTTAAGCTCTGGGCTGTCAAAAGCAAATCATGTGTTTTAAATATGATTCATCTGCAAATGAATCTATTTTCACAGTAGTAAGTTTTGAGTTGTAACAGGAAGCACAGGTTTCGCAACAACATTCATGTTAAACAGATCACAGAGTCAGAGATCAATATCATTCTGACTACTATCTATTTTATGAATCATTTTGGAATATACATTGATAGGTATCCAACGGATGTTTCAATGTAATATGTTCTGTGCATTTTCATTCAAATGACTTAGAATTAAGAATGATTGAATCTTACAACTCTTAATAATAATTTTCTTTGAAAAATTAATTTAAAATTTACTACACCTAATTCCAGGTCATTTTCTGTCACTCGGTAAAACTGTAGGTAGATACTGATAGGTTTCCATGTAAACAAAAGATAATTGACACCAAATGCAATCTACTTGTTTTTTCCTCTGTCTAGCAGATCCCAAGCAGGAGTTCTAGTGACCACAGCTTTCAGAGGATATGGTCTCGGACATCCAGGAGGAGAAGGAGTGTAGTCTCGCTCACAGACCCTTACCTGGCGTCTAGGACCACCTGGCCGGTGCCTCAGAGTGAAGCCATGTTCTTACCTGAGTATGAAGTGAATCCACGCAGCGCTGAGCAGGAGTATAAGGTAAGAGAAGAGTGCATTGGATTGATTTTATCATGATGAAACCCACTTAAGCCCGATGGCTGTTTCTTCAGTACGTCCATAAGAACGGCTCATGAGGATTAAAATCTCTTTACTAAGTTAAGTATGACCTGCTGCAAATGGAATTGAAAGGGTTAAGGTACAATCTATGTGGAGAAACATAAAGCAGGACTGGAAATGAGTGAAATCCTTAAATGCCTTTGCAACGACCTCCCATATTGTTCCTCCGCAACTTAAAATTCCCAGCTTTCTGGCCGAGGTGACATTTGGAAAATCTCCCAAAATAAATGTCAATATATTTTCAAGCTAAAATGTTATGGAGCTCATATTAAATGTACACTATGTACATCCTATCTGATTTTTTCAAGTGGCTGGCAGTGCAACTTCAAGTTAGAAAGTTGAGACAGTCTAGATAAGCCATAACATGAAAATTTCAGGGTTTGAATATGACAAATATAAGAATGTCTAGAACAGAAATTTTGGAGAGTTGAAAATTGCCTATGCAATGAGGACCTAATAATCCCAAGTTTACTGTGGATCAAGGAATTGGTCAGTAAACAAGGTAGTCAATGAATCCGCAGAATTCATGATTTGGGAAGAAAGTGACGAGGGTCTGATAGAGAGTATCTGAAAGGACTACATTTCTTCTAGTAGCCTACAGCTCAAGTTTAAGATTATGAGCAGAAATTCCTAGACAAGAGGCACACCCCAAAACACCAGACGGGTGGAACCTAATCTAATTTCACATACCCATAAAGGTATGATACACATTCATGTACAACTTTCATCCATTCACTTGTAGCGTGCAGGAAGGCGTCTATTTCTTATGTTTGTAATTGAAGGAATCCTGTTGATATTAAACTGTCTAAAGTAATCAGTAACAATCTAAGCAGGCAAGTTGTCATATTTCAATGCACCCTTGGGAACTGTGTATTAGATCTTTATTTAATTTACCATTCTGAACCCCACTAGAAAACAAAATTTGATTTACAACAACTTTATATTAAGCTTACGTATATTATGTATTAGAAGTTTTTATTGGTGTGTAACTGGAGGAAATAGATGTTAGATTAAGTCTTGAATAGGAGAAGGACTACCCAGCAGAAATACTGTAAATGCAGTAATTAGGAAGAAATAGCAAATTTAGACTGCCTAATTATACCCAATCTTGAAGAAAAGGAACGGAGGAGGAAATCTTTTCTTTAAGTTTGATCTTGCACACGCGAGGAAGTCCATGTGCTTATTAAATTAAGCGAGTTCCACTGAAGTTAACAAGTTCATGGACCGAACCAACCCAGTATCTCAACGTTAGATGTAATTGCATTGAACCTGGCTTGTGGTAAGCCTCATTTCCGCCCTTACCCTTCAACAATCCTCTGTTTTCTTGCCTTGAAGGCATTGCTTTGTGAATTCAATCCCCTCCTACTCCGTATGCCTTACAGAGTGTTATCAGAAAATAATGCTTCTTTAAAACCCAATCAGTTGAGACAACGTACATGTATGCTCTGATGCCATGCAGGCCATTATTTCTTGAACACAGATTGATTTATTATTATCTCAGTGACCAGTCCATCAATCTTATTTTTTACTTTCTCGTCAGTGTTCTTGAATAAATAATTCCCCTTCTCTTTTCATTATTCTTTTCATGGCAGCATTCACCCTTACATGTATATTGGACATATTTGTGTATTTATGAACATATTCTTTGAAAATTTCCTATTTTTTTTCTTTCTTCTTTGTTACCTTAAAAAAAAAGGAAGAAGGATGTTTGCTACAATTTCTTTTAGGAGGAGGGGGAATGAAATAGTAAAGCATTTATCAATCAACATCTTCCTTTTTCATACCCCAAAACATATTTTAAAAATATATTTTACTCAGGAATATAGGTATAATCAGAGTGTGTTGTTTGTAGCTTAGTTTCATAAACATCCAGTGATCCAGGGTCTACCAAGTACTAAGGAAATACCACTTTCCTGAATCCTTGATATAGAATCTAGGCAATACCTTCTTTGTATACATCTAGATCATGACAGCAAACATAAATGTAATGTATCTGCTGTGTTGATTTAGCATATTTAAACACTTCATGCATTTGCTATGAATATTCAGACAACTAAAAATTGAAAATTGGATACAGTTTATGTACTAACACTTGAGTACTTTGACAAGCCAATTTTTGACAGTTCTGTAAATCTTACTTCTGCAACATTATTAAAACATTTTCTGAAAGACTTTGATCTAAAGATTGAAATTAAAAAGCTGTTTTCGAACTACAAATCAGTTATTACTTATCATTTATTCTGTTTGATGCACCTGTAAACTGCTCTTCTTTAAGGGCATGTAGATGTACATGTGTTATTTGGCTGAAGATTGAAAAGAAGATACATTTTTTTACAAGAACTATTTACTTTTAAAGGCTTCACTTGTGTGTTTTGATCTGGAGTCTAAAGTGAAAACTACATGTATGCAATACTTCCGACTAATACGCATACTGTCAGCATTAATTTATACCTGTATGTCAGTCAGTGAAGTACTACTGAAGTTGAAATCTAATGTAAACAGTGAATGGTATGGTTAACCTGTTATATTGACACAGCAATATTATGAGATTTACATGTATATACAGTGTAGGGTTAATAGCCTTCACAAAAGGAACTTGATAATGTCAACAAAGGACTCCTGGATTTAGGGGCTGTGCATTCTAGTGGTCATAACAAGTTATTATTAAATTGATATTGAGGAGAGGAGAAACCAATGCATGATTCTGGGGAGAAAATATTAATAATGGCCACAGATGGCTTCTGTAAAAGAATATCATATTAGCGCCAGAAACATTTTATCCTAAGGCGACTTTATTTACATGTATGTACGGGTACATGTATTCTTTAGCACTATTTTAATAACGATTGAAGTCACATGGAACTAATCATGTATGTGGGGGGGGGGGGATGTTCCTTCATTATTTTGCTTCGTATTTCATTTCAATAGATTTGTTTAATTGCAGTAGATTTATCATTTTGTAAAGCTTTTAAATTATGAACAAATATAGAAAAAATCTTTCATATGATTATTTCAAACAATTCACTGACAAATTTTCAGATAATTTCTTTTAACCATTTCATCTTTATATTGGGTGACTGTGATATTAGTAAGTATACATGTAGTATTAGTTATTTTCTGTAGTGATACTTTGCAAAGCTACATAGTACAGGGTACACTTATGTTTGCAGGATTTCCCTTTAAATGGTGTAAGAAATCAGAACAACTATGAAGAGAGAAATGACCTGGGATTCTGTGAACATAGATCAAATTATGGTTTCTATTTCACCTAGGTCTCACTTAGGTTATCATGGGAGGAACAAGGAAGGAAGTGCATGCACAGGGGTTGGGGCTTACAAGGGGAACAACTTTTACCTCATAACAGAAACTCTTTATGCCATGGACAGATCTTGGGCTGCTGAGAGTCCTGACTAAACGTGTCTTCATCAGCTCGAGATTGCCAAATAGCCCGCTATTTCTGATTTGGGGAATAATCCCGAAGTTACAAATCGCGTCTTCATCAGCTCGAGATTCGACCTCGAAACTTGAAACTCGATCTTGAGTCTTCGGGCTGGTAAAGACGCATCGGACAAATAGCGGGATATTTTGCAAACTATCCCAAGATATCTTGGGATGATTATCCCGACCAAATATCCCGCTAATTGCAACTTCAGGCTAATGAGGACGCAAACTAACTGGTTAATTTGCGATTGGGATAGTTAAAATAGAGGGATAGTTAAAATAGAGGGATATTTGGCAATCTCGAGCTGATGAAGACCGGCCTACTGTAAGGGGCTGGGTTGAAGTTCAAGTACCGTAGAGTAATCCCTAGAAGTTATATATAGCACTCTTTTAATCATATCACTCACTATGTAAGAATTGGAATAGGTAAGAAAAGAGAGAAAACATAATCTCTTTAATCTATGTCAAGTCACATGATCTGTAAGAAAACTTTCATTGTTTGCATAAAAAGGAAACATTACTCATGTATAAGGTTCACGTGGGCCTACATGCCAGGGCATTAAACCTTGTAGTACAAGTTACTTTCAAAAGAATTGGAAAAAAAAGGGAGGCAGAAAAGTGAGCAAAACGTTATAATTTATTAAGTGAAAAAGGCACATTTTACTTAATATGTGTTTGGTATCAAAACATAGAAATGTATTCATGAAATTTAGAATAAAGGATCGAGTATCCAAATTTGCACTTTTTAAATAGTTTAATGTTCCTATATATTCAAGCAAAATAGAAGACAAAAATCCTGCATTTTTTGACAACTTACATGTACATATATTTCATAAATTATTTATAAAAATTTCCTCAGGGTAATACAGTGTAGGGACTTAAAATTTCACATGTTACCTTTTTTTTTAAATTGCAGACAGAACTCTCCCGTTTTATTTGTGTTTTTGATTAATGTGAGAAAAGTAAGCTTATTAATCTGAAATGTACACAATACACCTTTTGGCATTCCATGCCATTCAAAAGGATACATATCTTGGCACATATGGCATTGATTCTGTAATGAATGGGAATACCCACGCTGGGCTTGGCCAAGTTCAATTGTTGCTATGTTGCTTTCCTTGATATGATATGACAGGGTGCGAGATCAATCACACATGAGTGAAGTACAATGGTATGTGTGGACAGAGTGTCAGCATAGCCAAATAATTATTTGCATTCATGGTCGTAGAGAAATAAAAAGAGTAGCACATTGTTGTCATGTGGGAGTGAAATTGAATGGAAATTTTGTCGGACAATTTGATGCAGCAATTTATATAAAGTGAGCGATCTACTGGAATTCGCATCAGTGTAACACTATTGTTAAGGTTAATTTTTTACCTTTTCAATTTTTTTCACAGGACTTTTCACTGTGAATATTCCTTTGAGAAAGTAAAAAGGCATTTTATATTGTTTCTTTCATTCCATTTCATTGTTACTGGTCCTTTTAGGGACAAAAATGATTGAAGCTCATTAGCATTGTTTCTTGACAGCTGTCTCAATGCACCACCCCCTTCTCTCCCCCTCTTTCTCCCTCTCTCTCACCATCTCTCTCTCTCTCCCTTTCTCTCTTTCTGTCTGTCTGTCCCCCCTCTCCCTCTCTGTTAAATTATTTTTGATCACACATTATGAAATCATCTTGATGTAATTTCAAAGTGAGCTCCTGTCATAGAGCATAACTGATTTTGATATGATGGTTGAATACCTCATAGGCCACAGGTTGACAAGTGAAACCATTTGATTCAATCCTTGTGACGTGACTCACATTGCCTCCCTATTCTACAGCTAGATGAGGAATGTGAACTCAATTGTGAGTTCATTTGATGGATAGTATTTAAAGGGAGATGATGTACACACAGAGAGTCTTATGAAGCATACATTGTACCTAAAAAAAAATCAGTGTTCAAACGGAATTATTGGACCGATTTTTGTTACCAGATTATTACCAGATAGGCAGCATGACTTATTAGCCTCTATAGTGGCACAATGCAAAGTTTGTTGTAAATTTGTTTTATTGATGAAGAAGAAAAAGGAGGAGTACACACAAAAATTAGGTAAAATTATGTGAATTATCTAATTTTTATAGTGAAATATCAGCGATGTCTGTTCATATACATTAAGTGATTTTGTATCATTTAAAAATTTCCCTTTTTGCAAAATGTTCCCTACAATGAACATGTAAGGTGTATGAGAATGTATGACAAAAGGAATAGAAAGTGGTTCCAGAAATCATAAATCTCATATTCCCCTGTTGTCTCAGGGTAATCTCAAGTTAATGAACCTAAAAACATGTATATTGAGCTCCTAGTTATACTTCCATGATATCCTTTGATCATCTTGAGCGTAGGATTGCAGGATTATTATCAAGTCTTCAGGAAATGTAGAAAGGAAATTCCTAACAAATCGCTGTCTGCTCTATAAATAGGCCTCTGTCACTCAAAGTTTGTGTTTTTGATGGGAAATTAAAGGTTGTTGGATGTGTCTTTCTTGTCAGGGAATTAACCTGTACCTACATGTATGACAAGTGAAGTCTGGAATTTGAATTCTACTGTTCCTTTCCCCTTTAAATGTCAAGTAGGCAGTCTTCCTGCATACATGTACATCATGTTACTATCTAACAGTAACATAGCAGATCAGTTAAAATGTTTTGAAATAATCTAAAGAAGATCTCTTTGATTTGGCTTAAGCAATAATGAATAATTGTGATGAAAACCTGGTACTTGTAAAGAATAAGTTGTTTTCCCTTACACCCTTCTGATTTTTAGCCAATATCAGACTATTTCTTTTTTCAAAACAAATCAGTTTCTGAGAGTTTTGATTTCATATATCATTTTGGCAGCCAAAAGTTGTGTATCTGTAGGCTACATGTCTGGCAGTGAATTCATGCATGTCATTTCTTATCTCACCACCAAAACCGCAATGCGAGGATATGTTATTAGATTTACTGATGTGATAATTAATTCAATTCCATCCCTGGTAACATGGACGTGTGTAGCACCTGGGTGGCTAGTATGTGTATCTTCTGCATGAAGCTCAACTGTAGATATTACTAATACAGTCATGCCAAAATAAGTTGTTTTATTTTTTATCTGCTTCAGAAAAATTTGCAGAATGTCCATCATATTTTAACATCATAACTAATAAGAGGGTAAATCATTTTTTCCAACAAGCAAAGTGAAGAAAAAAGTGGATCGAGTCTTGACATCTAATTATTTGCTGACATGGGTAAATGCAGTACTATGTCATTTTACTTGATTGTTAAGTTCGAATAATTTTGTTTACATCGTGTGAAACATGTAGTGTTGCCTGTGTGAACACATCGATTGTAATCAGGGTGGGTAAGACGATGAAGCCTCCTGACTCATCTAATGCCATCCAATTTCCCCCCGGCCATGTCTTTCTTTCCTTCACCCGACATCATTTGGCCATCGTTCCCAGTACCAGCGAACACCGCTGCTAGCTTAGCCCTGCACAAATTGCCTTGCTGCGCATTACCCTAAATGGTAGCAGATTCAATAGCATCCTGCTTTGAGCTACTTGCGAGAATAAAAAGACCTGGGTAACACTTTCCTGTCACAAATTGCCGAAATTGGCTCATGGATGTCAGGATTTACAAGTGGACATCTAGGTTCCTATGATGTTCCTCTACAGAAAGATGGAATGGTTGGGGAAACAGACAGAAATTGACTAGAACTTTATTACGGGATTGCTAGTCAAAAGACTCATTTATTAGAAAATAAAGTTTCTCAGATGTTTTAATAAGGTTTTAATAATCTATTGTTTTAGGTATCCCACCCTAACAAAAGATATATAATATACAGTAGTTTATAGTCATGTCAGATGCAATAAAAGATCCACAGGATGTAGGAACCTTTTATTTCATTTTATGAATTTACAGGGAACTATTTGCATGTCTCCCCAGTAGATAATTCTAACTTTAATTTGGTGAATGTCAACTGACCTTCAACAGGTGCTGTTCCAGTTTATGAATTAATTTCTCTTTGAAACCCTGCCAAGTTTTTTGATGATATTGCATTTATTTGTGAAGTTCATGCCCCACAGTTGTAAAGACTAGATCAAATCCATCCCATTTTTCCCCCATGGGCTCGCATTCTAAATCAAGTCAATGTTCCTTTTCATTTCATTTCATTTCATTTTTATTGAATGAAAAACTCTAAACAAGGCATTGCAGGGCCTTAAAATTCACAAATTTATTGGAATTGCAACCGTCAAATCTATAATTAAAAAGTACTGTGAACTTGAATCTGATGTAATACAGACTCAACAAACAATCTTTCAAGGTACGTGTACCGGTATGTGCATCTATGTCATCAAAATATGGATGTAAGCACGATGAAGGGAGTGGGGGTGGGGGAGGGGGGGGGGGGGCTGGGATAGCACCCCACTGTGTTACATGTACATCATACAGGATCTAGATTGATATTTTAGTGTCTGTGTGCATGGGGACTCTGTTTTTTAATTTCAAATATTTGATGGTATAGAGGGAAAAATTTGAGGTTCCTGTGCTGGTGCGAAGACCATAGCATGGAATATTGTTTTACATGTACACCCTGTATGTGTGATCAGCTCCTAAGTCTTTATACATACCGGTACTTTGTTTCTCATGTTGTTTCATATAGGAATTTGGTCCTTTTTAGAATTTGAGCATGGATCAATCAAATGGGATGAATTTCTTTGATAGGGGAGGGGGGGGGGGGGGGGACTTCAGAACAAAAAGCTTGCATACTAGTTATCAATGTCCCAGTGGTTTCAGAAAGTAATTAACTTCTGGAAAGCTTGTAAAGACCTCTGGGGAAAAAAAAACCTATGAAAATCACCCAAAGGAAATCCCATTTTTTATGTAGACAATCTAAAAAGAGTTTCCACACAGAAAAACAGCTCCTGATGACGGTTTTAACTAGTGTGACATGGTCGGAAGTCAGTGCCGTTGCTAAGCAACTCGTGAAACCCTCCGGAATGTAAACAAAAAGAGAACATAAATGCACTATGAGGAGAGTGCAAACGAGACCTTGCGGGGGAGAGCACATACCTGGTTATTATTTCTCTTCATTGAGCATGAAAGATATTTCTAGAGGCTGTGTACATGGGCGGCAAAAGATAATTAACCTCTCTGGTATAGAGGAAGAAAAGAAAACTTTTTCAGAACCTTACATGGCATATACATGTACTCTAGTTCCCTCAGCGAAATATTGTGTAGGTGTAATTATTATTGGTTTGAAAGAAAACCAGCGCTTTGTCGTTCCTTTGTTTGCAAATCACTTGTTCCATTTTCTATCTTGATTTTTAGAAACTAATCTGAAACTGCCAGCATATAAACTTTTATTATCACGAGGAAGCCCCCCCCCCCCCTTCCTTAAAATAATCTAACTCACATTTATACAGCATATTCTAATCTCTTCTATTTCTAATAATTTTAAAATATTTATAATAGTATTGTAATATACTTTTAATGTAAATGAACATCAAGTTAGCTCATATCGAAAGGCCACCACATAACAGGCAATAATCAAATAAATTTTATTAGATTTGTTATAGATGCTCTCTGTCCCTGGTTTGTCCCTTTTTTCTACCCATATCTAGATTTGTTCACCTGTTCTCAACCATAATGAATATATTTTAGTTGACCTTTTTTTTCATTTGGTTAGATTAAGCAAACTAGGAAAAAGTTTGAAGCAGTCATGAGCAATATTCATCTATCACATCCATAACACAACAACAAACCTGTAACTCATCAAATCATCTGCCAAGAGCCAAAAACGTATTCATCTACATGTACATGTATACATGTTAACATCAATAGAGTATCTTTATAGCTCCTAGAATATGAATACCGGAAGACAAATGTCTGATTTCCCGGTGCCTCATTACTTCCTCTATCTTTAAATTACTCTAAGAATAATTACATGTTTATTTGGTCTTGTATGCCATGGTTGTATACACAATGTTCAATTTATGTCAGTGTTTTTGTATACAACATGAATGTGAAGCCGGAAGGAAAACTAAACGAGAGCTTGGGAGGAGTGTTGATAAATGCAACGGTGGAAGTTTGAGTTATGAACGGGAGAGTGTTTTGATGTAGGGATTGTCATTAATCTTCCAGGAGGCACAGGGATGAATAAGGAGTTGGCGTGAAGCTTAACGGTGGCCTCAAGAAGAATTATAGAAGATGCTTTGATCTATAGCTAGTCAGCTACAACTGTAATTCCTTTGGGAAATTGTTCTTCAAGAGATACAAAATAGGCCTTTTTTAAATTTAACGGTGTATAAACTGGTCTGAACTCGGACTCTGAGTTTGGACTTTGAACAAGGGCTTGGGACTAAGCTATGGACTACAAATAGGACTCTGGACTTTGACTTTGTTGCCTGCCTGTAAGAATGGTGTAAGAGCTACATATGTATTTTCAATGGCAGGAATTACATATACTTGCGGACAGTCAATGAAACTTACACTCTGGACTTGGACAGTGTTTACCGGTACTCTATTTTACAACCTGCTGAAACAAAATTGTGTTTCAAGAGATCTTTATTATTTTGTAGGCTTATTTTGGGCTTTTTACAGAATTTCAGGAGCAAGGCAACCCAGTCCCTGTTTATTTCCTTTCCAATGATACACTGTTGCCTTTAATGTTGGAATAATGTTTTTAGCCTCTTTTCTTGAAATGATTGTGACAATATGGTTTTATTCTGGATAGGTATGGTATATCTCTATAATAATAATAATAAATATTGAATATTTAGGAGTGCTTACAATACAAATATATGAAAAGAGGACAAAAATGTACTGTACAGGAAGTATATCACATAAAGATCTTTATTTATCAATTCTGGGACTCTTTTGATAAAGTATCAATAAACTACTGAGAAGATATAAACTTTATCTATAAAACAAGAATAATCCATTTTTTAACAACCACTTTATGAATAGAGGCAAACAAAATTATACCAACTTTTGGGGCAACGGTGAATATTGTCTTCTGAGTTCAAGAAACATTTAATATGTGAAGATCTATTTCATGCAGAAGTGATATTCTGGGCTCTGAATCCAATTTGAAGATGAATCCAATCCAATTGCGATCACCGGAACTGATAAAATTGATACAGAATTGTCATTAGTTTGTAAGGATGGAGGCCCTGAGTTTAATGAGGGATAGGTGTTTGGGTAATGAGAACCCAAAGGAATATGTGTATGCGTATAGTAGCAAATAAAACCTTGGTGATACATGTTATGGGGGATTAGAAATGAATATTAAAGCAGGTGCCAGGAGATGTTGGTTTGAGAGCAAGCAATTTGTATGATTAGTGGCACTGCGACTTGGGAAGGTGTATGGAAGAAAGAGGGAAAGAAAGAGAGAGAAAAAGAGAGAGAGAGATGGAAAGGGGGGGGGGGGGTATAGAAAGAGAGGAAGAGAAGGGAGTGAAGGGAGAGAAAGGGTGATAGTAACATTAAGGCATATTTGTTTTGATACAGCCTCTAATCCTACTAACACTGTTTGATTATAGTAAACTTTGAAATAATTATGTACTTCATGCCATTACAACTAACATGAATACTTTTCTCTTGTTTTCAAAGTAAACTCACAGCTATCCAAAATCAGGTACATGTATCTCTGTATACAACCTCAAACAACCAAACTCTTTTAAATTAACTCATTGAGGTACCCTACAAAAGTACTTTCCAGGATACAATAATGTGGTCATTTATCACAAGCCCAGAGCATAGGAATTAACCCTTTGAGACACAACGTCCCATCAGCAGCCTTATAGATGATGCTGAACATCTTGTTCCCAGTGCCTCAATCATGTGCATGTCTGTGTTGCATAGCAATGATGCTTGCATATATACATGTATATACAAAATGTGTTAAAGGCCGTCTGTACTAGTTTGGCTAGGAGGGATTAGACCACCCAGGAAAGTCACAGACTGGTGGCTATCTCATCAACTCAGCTCTTAATTAACATAAGAAAAAGAGGATCATGGGGGACCAATGGTCACGGATTAGGCATTGTTTTCTATATAGAGGGAGCAAGTACATTGTAGCTACAAGTAGTAGGGGGGGGGGGGCCTTTAACATAAAATACTGCTTCATCACCTGCTCGGAGCCAGGAAGGTGTAAACTTTTTAACACATAGTTAAGAACTTCTGGCTCTCAATGGATTATATAATCTTGTTCCAATCGTGTTTCAGAGGATATTGTTTTCTTGTAATACATGTAAAGATACTGTGCTGTTTCCATTGCTGCATTGATATAATTTTCCAACAGCTGGGGGGTGTTTCACAAAGATCCTAAGTCAAACTTAACTCTAAGTTGGACTTAAAACATTATGGAGAGCCATTTGTAGCCTTAAAATAGAATATATTCAAAAACAAAAAATCAAGTATTTTAGACTTTTCATACATTCAACGTCAATAACATGAAATCTCCTTGATAATAGAAAATGTGAACGATTTGACTCAACATTTTATGCCTTTTAAGATAAGTTTTACAAGATAATTTCAAAGATGCTAATGGCTTTCCATAATTGTTCAGTCAAACTTAGAGATAAGTTCAACTTTGATCTTAGTGAAAAACACACTCGTTAGCTACAGTCAAACTGGTCTTAGTGGCCGTCTCGCTATACAAGCTACCTGTCTACAGTGGCCTCGTATTTTGTCTCACTTGAGGCAGAAATGTGCATTGTGGAACCTGTCTAGAAAGGCCACCTGTCTATACAGCGGCCACATTTTCTGTTCCCTTGGGTGACCATAATAGACAGGTTTGACTGTATTTGCATTTACATGTACATGTACAGCAGGCCACCCTGTTTCCACTTCTTGAAAATCTACTGCACATAAGAATTCCAAAGTACTGTACATTTTATGAAATCAAACTTTGTTACCATGTTTATAGTGTTTGAAATCGTGCACTATTCAAGGCAAAGCTCTGTCAGTTATATTACCAACAACAGGCTAAATTACTCTTGACTGTAATGTAAATAGTGAGATTAAAAAAGAAGAGATTTGCTTCATTTGCTATGGATTTCCCTTTTAATTGAGAAAAATATACTGGATAGCATTGCCTTCTATTCAGTAAAACTGACATCTTACAATGGTGTCTGCTGAGTCTTCAGGCCATGTACATTATCAGCTTGGAGCTGCAGGGGCGTTCATTCATATGCTGTAACCACAGAGTTTATGCCTTGTGACTCCAAACAAATGGTATATCCATGTACACAGATTTAATGCCCTTCTGAAATTTAACAGGTCATATTGTAAGTTTGGAGCTAGAAGGGTGTTAGTTTAGATATTTTTAAACAGAGTTAAGACCTTTTTGGCTCTAAACAGATGATAGATAGGTCAATGTAACGAAAAGAGTTCAGATTAAGACATGCATGTAAGCAGTGGCTTGGAAAATAAAGGAGAGGGATTGATACCAGAGAGACCTGTCTTATAAAATTAAAGTGTATTCACGCACAACATTTGGATGTACCGCATGACTTGTGCCCTAGATATCATGAAGTACGTCAAAGAATAAGGTTTGAGGGAGAATAAACTGTGAACATGGTCTTGTAAAATTAAATTGTATTCAAGCACAACATTTGGATGTACCGCATGACTCGTGTTCTAGATATTTTGTATGTCAAAGGAATAAAGTGTTAACATGGTCTTGTAAAATTAAATTGTATTCAAGCACAACATTCGGATGTACCGCATGACTTGTGACCTAGTTATCATGAAGTACGTCAAAAAACAGGCCCCCACGGCATGGCATGGTAGCAGAAAAACAAAAAACAAAAAAGACATTCACGTCAGAGAGACTTTGGAGTAGGGACCTATAGTTTTCATACCCTCTCACCTACTCTCATTTTCAGTAAGTTTTGTATGCCCCATTAATTTTAAATTTAGATGAGTTCAGATGTTTTTTAGAATGTATGAAAGCCTTTTTGTTGTTGTCTAATATCTGTCAAATGACTTTTTAGTAGGAGTAGTAAATGTTGATTTCTATTGATACGTTTATGCTATCATATCTTTATGATCAAATTTTTATTCAGAGCATTTTATCTAATGATGGTCCACCGATTGAGTGTCACTTGAGACACCATTACACTCGGTTACCATGGTAATGTATGGGTGTGATGTCATGAGGTGTTTCATTAATTTTTGTGATGAATTGCCCTTGGCGGAATGGAATCTTGACACTCAGTCATAATTCAGGAAGCCTGGATACATGCATAAGGAATGGCGTGAGATGCAAGCTTACATGTACATTGTATATTCTATGTGAAAAATGCGAGTTAACTTTCTTTGTTCTTGAATACTGAAATGATTTATCACTGGCTAGTTGATAATCAAGAAAAGAAAAAAATTAGCAAAATCTTTCTTTAAGGATGAAACATGTTGATAATTTTGACAATTTTTGTCTGTTTGCCTTTTTAAAAATACTCTTAGAAAACAAAGGAAATCTGGAGAAAGAAATTCATTTTTAATGCATTACCTGACATTAATTTTGCTTACGATTCAAAAGAATTTCCTTGTGGTTAAAACAAAAGTTATTATTTGTACCTTAGTATTTACATTCAGACATGCAATTGCGGTGCCTACATTATGTTAAATAGGGACATGACGATAACAGTGAGCTTGGTATTGAAAGAACAGTTTTTATAAATGTAGAAGTACATAGTTTGACCCCATATAATTGGGATGTAGTTAAATAGGGCAATTGATTTATTAATGGGGCATATCCTGTAGGGACTCTTCCTTGATGTGTTATCTCTGTTGGCTAACAGGGATGGGTGCTCATCGGAAAGAGGACTTTTTTTGCCCATGAAAGCAAATATTATTTGTTCTAAATGCGTGTTAGAAACTGGATGAAATAACAAAAATGAGAAAAAGTTGTGTGTATTTGCTTGTCTTAAATGTGAACAGGGTAGAGCATAAATATTATGATGAACAGAAAGTGATCTGACTTAATTTTTAGGTGTGAATTTCGCAAGTATACCCCTTTTACATCGTGCAGCCCTCTGTAGATGTGAAGATAGCAAATACAGATACTACAAGTATGATGGCGACACTGATTTAAATTAATTTTAAATGTGAACGGGTTAAAAGGACCTCTTTAACACTCCTCTACAGTAGATATGAACACAGCCATTGGAAATACATTTGATGAAGAGAAGGTGTTAAATGTTTTCATTTAGGTGTGAACAGAATTAGGACAGAACACAGCAAATACTGATACCACTGTATGAAAATGAGAACATGTTAAAGACTGTTGCTAGGTAGAGATAAGACCTCTTCTCCAACATCTTCCTAAGTCTGTGTAAGGCACATGGACATAGCATAAAGAGCTATGTTTATCCAAAATATTGTTATCATCTAACCTGAGAAACGTAATGGTCTTTAATAAATTATCTGTGCAACTGAACACAACCTAAACTCTTGGGAAGATAGTTTCTTTATGAATGCTATTCATAGATCTTTACCATCCCAACTGTCCATGGCATGAATAAAATCATAAGGAAGTGCTTCAGTAATGTCAGAACAAACAAATGAATGCATGACCACGTATGAAAGAGAGAGGACACAAGGGGCCCTCGTGATCAGAATGAGGGACCTTCTCAAATTATTACACTTCTGAACTGCTGCTGATCAGCTGTAGTTTGAATAGTGGTACAGCAAGATAGATGAATCACCTTTTATGTTAATCAAGGAAACCTGGCTATGTATTTTTGATTCTGCTTAGTTGCAGCATACATGTAGATTTGGTATTTGTTTCAAATGCCATGATAGTTGAGTCACCCTTTTTGTGCAGGTTATTTATCAAAATTTCCATAGAAGTTCTCATCCCAACGGATTTAATGCAGGAGAACAGTTTTAAAGGATGTACAGTATGTGAGAAATACTTCCACCCCTCCATCTAGTCTAGTATTTCAGGGAAATGAAAGTCAGGGTTTTGGTGCCTCATTTCACTGGTTTCACATGTGTGGTTTCACATGTGTGAAGGGTTTGACTAGCTGGCCATTAAGGAGGGGTGAAGATGAACGTGTCAGGGACAGGGAGGGTGATATGTGATGGGTATTTGGGTCAAGTGCACCCAAGGCATTCTAAAGGGCTTGCTAACAGACAGCTGCTGTCTTTTTCTCTAATGAGTCCAAATGTCTTTTCTGCTCTCCTTCTTTCTTTCTCTCTCCCTCCTTTCCTTCTTTCTTTCCCCCTCCTTTCCTTCTTTCCTTCTTTCTCTCTCCCTTTCCTTCTTTCTCTCTCCCTTTCCTTCTTTCTTTCTTTCTGTCTCCCTTCTCAGCAATTCCATTGTTTAGTGTGACTGCCTTCATTTCTCCCCATTTTCTTTGAAATATCTTCAGTACTTTTCCTTGTACTTATTTATGTCCCCTTTTCCTCTCATATATGTCTTTTAATCATATATATTGGACAAATCTTCATAAACTCCATTTTTTCTTCTCCCTTTATTGTGTGAGGGTGCTGTTTGACAGCTTGTGCCACTTATGTGCGGGTTTTTTATGTTACTTTTCTGTAGAGGCTTTGGGTGCTTGGTTCCTTCTGACTTGAGGTTAGCTGTAGAAAACCCCTATTTCAACAGAGTAATCTTTCTTTTTTCATGAGAGATGGGTCACATGATATAGACAGCTGCATTTTCCATCATCAACAAATGACATGTCTTCAGTCTGCCAATTAGCGTCTGAGGAAGATGTCTGAACTATAGACATCAAAACTGTTACAGGCAATTTTTCGGATGTGATAGAATTTTAAAACCAAATAAAATGCATTTGATATCCTCATATTCAAGTCTGAGATCACGGTACCATGAATACCATAGGTGCAATTTTTTTTTTAATGGGTAGGCAACCCTTGCCTCCTGTGTTCTTAAGGGAACTTTGCGCCATGTGTCTCTCCTGAAACATGGTGCAAGCAACTTGGAAGTGTATCTGATCACCTACTGCATCATGTGAAGGTTGGCCTACATGATCAGCATGTGTACCATTACTGACAACAATCCTATGTCTGCTGCGTGTAAGAAGGCTGTGTGAGCTTCTATTCTTAATGGCGGTAATGGCTTTCTTGCGGGCAGCTGACACCCTGAACGTTTCACTCGTTGAGGATTCAATCGATTGGAATGCCTGGTGTGGATGGTGTGAATGACATTGATGCAACAATATGCCACCATCTCATATTGTCCTATATACTTGATCAGGCGGGACAGTAATTGCTTGTATGGTCATGTAGTCTATCAACACAGGCCAGTAAAACAAGATGCATCTAGAACTAATAGATCACTTTAGCTCTTGGAAACGTTAAGTGTCAAAAGATGGACAAAAGAAATGTAGAAAGTGACAAATTATTAAAAAATATACTAAAATTTGTAGACATGTAATATGCAATTCATTGGCTGCTTACAAGAACGCAGTTACTGCTATTGACTACACATTGCTGTTACGGTTTTCTCGCAGGCAGCCAATTAATTACACTACTGAAAATGAATGAAAAAAGAGATTTTGGAAACAAACCTACAGAGCTGAATTGCTAATAAAACAGAATCCACAAAGTATTTCTTCTAACTCTTTAGGGAACCATTGTTATTCAGCCTTCAAAAGCATTTCAATTTTTCTTGACACTAGTTCTTTTTAGGTTTGAATCTGGAAAATTTGAGTTGATTATAACCAACTGTAGCTCAACTTCTGAAGGAAAGTTAAGTTTGATATCATGAATAGTAACCATCTTGACAGGCTTCAGATAGAGATCTATACGAGGTATTGCGGTCAAGTATACAAGCTTGGGGGAGGAAAGAAGTAGAATGAGACATCTTCAAGTATTGTCAAGATGACTCCTAATCTTTGCTTCAACAGTTAGGAATCGTTAGCCAGGTACCTCTCTTCAAAAGATCTTGAAAAGCAGGTCTTAGGATGTGTGTCCCGAACATGATTCTAGGTGAAATTCTTGAAATATACTTTTTCCTTCAACCTACTTTGTCCTGTGTATTGGCCAAGTTTAAGAAGTTCTTTTATACAGTTTGATGATAAATTGAAGATGAACAGACAAGCTAATGAATTCCTTTTAAAATTGTACAATTAATGAAGACACATCCTAATTGTGATTTACATGATATTCTATGTGGGTGTGGTTAGGTGTTAACAGAGTAGAGTAATAGGTTGATTCCACTTGTTTACATGAATATTCAGCAGAAATCGTGGGGAAAGCGTGAAATATTTAGCTTACGGTGTTTAATGAACATGATCTTTATGACCTTACAATGATATGAGACATTTTCATTCCAATATCTGTATGAATCCTCATAGAGTAGAATTTAAATTTGTAAACAATATGGAGAAATTGGCATTTGAGAAAATATTCCTTTCATTCTCGTGAGCAAGCACTCTGTTATCCCACAGACCAGACAGAATCCACATAGAAAGTTAGAAACACTTCTTGGGCTGAACACAAACATACCATACTTCAAACTGGCTTGACGACTTGTACATGACTTTCGATCTCTTACCAAATGTTAACAAACTGACGTTCGGAAGAGCACATTACAAACATTTACGTCTTCTATTGATCTCAAGGACATAGCCACAAGCGATGATTCAAAGGTAGACTGAGTTTGGGTAGTGATAGATACATGTAGTACATTATTTTAAAAGTAAAATACCACAAAACTATTTTAGAAATGCATTTTAAACATTACAAAGCGTACAGAGAAAGTTTGTATCCTGTGCAGCAGATTCAGAGAAATGTTATGCATTGTATAAATTTAACCTCTATTGTATCTTTCGGACCCACAAGTCCTTAGGCCTGAAAAAAAAAGATGTTGTATTTCCCTTTGCGACCGACCCAAAAATCTTTTTTAGAAAAAAAATGTTTTTAAGCATTCAAAATTGAGCAATGTCAGCCGGAAGAGAGGGAGTAAAAAAAAAAAAAAGTTATATAAAAAAAAAAAAAGCGACCAACCCATCTTTTGGCACCTTAAGTGCAATACAACATCTTTTTTTTTAGGCCTTATGGTACAGTTGAGTATTTTGTGATGGTAACACAACCATGCTGGCAAAGAGATTCCTTGCAAGCTCTAGCTCCCAGGGACCTTTTTCAAGCTCAAGCTTCCTCTTTAACCGATTGCTTCAATTTATTGGCAACACGAAGTCTACACCAACCCTAGCAAAGACATCTGCGTCGGTCCCAAGATGCTCATCAAACATGCATGGGACTTGGACACGATAGTCATCCATAGTTGATGAGTGGTTAAAGCGTTTGCCCTCAGTACCATCTTCACCTGTTCTCCTGGGTGATCGTACATTGGTTAGATTAAACCGCAGACTTTAACCGCTCTGTCCTACGTCAATTCATCTTCAGGCTGTTTGCTAGGTTTGCAAGCACTGAGGTCTGACTCTGAGGATGACTTGATTGACAGTTAGTATCTCTGTTAGACACAGTCAAGAGCTGATCATAGTCAACAGGGGTCAATCGCATAAAACATGTTTTGATCTGTATGTCTGGGAGCCCAAGCCAGGAGGTTCTATTACCGTAAAATAAAAATATTATTTTGATAAAGAGATATTCAATTCAATTAAATTCATTTATTTATTCAACCATCAAAATATATATATATACAATCAAAATAAGTTACATCAAACATTTAGCAGAACACAATGATGGTTTGGTCACTCAGAAAAAAGCAGGGCTTATAAAAAGGGGCCACCAAATTGAAATACATAAAAAGATCAACAATACTCATACAAATAAAATCACCATTGAACATTAATATATATATACACAAGGAAAAAAAAAGAAGTACACTGTCACTACACTTCTTGCAGCAACAGCAGCAAAATCTATATCTCTTTGTATATATGAGATGGCAAGTTTTGCAAGATATTGCAAGTTTTAGAAATGAAATCACATTCTAATTGAAGATAAAATGACTTGTGAGTAGAGTCACAGAATGAAAGCTTCTGGTACAGGAAACTTTTATATAACTTAGTAGAGATTGAATGGAAGATCATGAAATATCATCTCCTTAAATGTTAGAGAATGGTTCTGTATGAACTTACCGTATCTCACTTTTAAACTCAATTATTTATAAAAAGAAATGCAGAGAAAAACTGACTTGTCACTGCCTTATCTTTAATTCATCCACAATTTACTTTGAATAAAGAGCCCTCACGTTTTGAATGCTGTACAAAGCATTCCACAGAGTTTGAGATTTTCTTTCTCGAGGTAGCCTTGCTGGAGGGAATGTATCTACTCAACGCGACAGAGACTGAGATATCAGAAATCATTAACAGACTCGTGTTTGTCATTCCTCTAATGGGGATGAGCCTCTGTATAGACATCAAGAAATAATCTTATCATCGTATGTTTTTGTCTATCCTTGTAAAATCACTCTCTCTTGATTGATGTTACAGTGGTCTCTGATGATGGATCATTTTGTGGTTGTCAAACTATTGTGATTCATTCCCTTGCTCTTCCCATTCTGTGTTGTTACATTGCATAATATCAGCATTCGTTGAAAGTCAATCATGATATGAAATTTGCCCTTACGATGGAGATTGAATTATGTTGTTGTCTTTATGGAAGAAGTAGGTTCTTCACCTATCTATCTAACCTCCTTTCTTTTTTTATACACTCTTCCTTCACTGTATGGTCTTTTGGTCACACAATTTGGACTGTCTTTCCTTCACTTTCTGTTTTCCCTGATTCTTCCCTTCATTAAGTTGTCTCTGCTATCAGTCTCACTCTCCTCACATCTCTCTCTTTATATATCTCTCTCTCCTCCTTTCCCAAATCTTTCTTACAACTCTCACTCTCTAATTTCTTTTTTTTGAACCCTTCTGTACCCCACTCTATTTTCTCTGCTCATATCCCCTTCTCTTCTCTTCTATCTCAGTTCCCTCAACCTACCATTGATCTCTTCTCTCCATTCTCACAAACCTCACTGTCCTTGCTCTTCTTTATTCCCCTCCTCCTGTCTCCTTTCATCTCCCGATCCCATTTCTCCATCTATCCTCTACCCTTCTCTTCCGCTCTCCATTCTTTCAATCTCATTACCATGATTTGTGTAAACTACACTTCAGATTTCTTTATTAGTCCTCTCCTTCCATCCATCCATCTATGCCCACATACCTATCATTCTCACCACGTCTTGTAGGAGCTATACTCTTTCACACCGTCCCTCATACGCCGCCGTCTCACGTTCCGAAGCGGTACTATTGTATCAGTCTCGTATCACAGAAGGCCTGTTTTCATCAGCTCGAGATTGCAAAATATCCAGTTAATTTGCGTCTTCATCAGCCCGAACTTGCAATTAGCGGGATATTTGGTCGAGATAATCATCCCAAAATATCTTGGGCTACTTTGCAAAAATATCCCGCTATATGTCCATTATGCCTTTACCAACCCGAAGACTTGCACTATGCGCGAACGATGAGCATAATATCTCGAGCTCATTTCTCGAGCTCGAGTTTCAAGTTTCGAGGTTAAGTCTCGAGCTGATGAAAACAGGCCTTCTTACACCTGCAATGGGTAATGACCTCGCCTGCAACATGGGACAGGAAATGGACAATGCAGTCATGCTTGATTGCCGAGTGAGATAACTTGATGAGGTTACGTAGCAACGCCAGGCAGATCTATCTGCGTTTAGACAGTAGATGGTTGTCTGCCTTCAGTGCCTTGCATGTCTCATGTGCTTTGTATGCTACATGGAATGTTTTATTTGCATTATTCATCCTGAAATTAGAAACAATTACAGTATAGATGGAAGCATCTCTAGGTGTTTTTTTCATGGGAGGGGAGCTTTATAGATAATCAGTATTATGAGTTTGAATCTTTATCTTACATTTTGCCTACCCTGGTGTTTGGAGTAACATGATACAAGTGATGCTTTTAAAGCCAAGTGAAAATATATTGTAGTAGTATTTTAGATGGGGGAAAGGGGGTACATAGAGGAAGGGAAAGGGGCAGATTTTGGATTATAAGACAAAACTTATAAAGAACAGATAAATTGTACACAGAGAATTGGAACAAATGAAAAAGGGAAAGGAAAGAGATAAGAGAGAAGATAAAATGTAAAGAAGAAGTATGGTTTGGGTAAAAAGGAGAAACGAATCTGGAACACGGTGCTTTAATGAACCTTGGATTCCCATCAGCACATGACATTTACAGGAAAATACTGAAACAATACCATCCATATCAAAAATCATTTTCCCTCACAAAGGGGGAATCCCTAATTGATTGTGAGAGACAAGCTGGAGTGGACGTACACACCCCACGTATAAACATGTGACCTTCAGATGAAATTGGAGTTTTGAACTAGAGATGGTTTGAAGATGCTTTCATGAGATGTGCATGCGTACATCAAGATGATGGACGTGTGTAATTGTGGTATGGGGGTGACGAGGATTCCCCGGACATGACTACAGCTTTTATCTTTTTAGGATGTGATGTTGGAGTCTACTTCACGCCAGCATCACCACCGTCATCCAACCCTAGCGGGCCATTAGAGAAGACGTCTTGTTTTGCTTGAATGACGTGATGGAAAGCCAATTCAGGCTGCGAACAGCTAGAGGGATAGAGATTAAAGGGACCGTGGGCCGGTGGAGTAATGTGTTTTCAGTGTTTTCAGTGTTTGTCTGCTGGGATATATATGATATTCATCTTGAACATGATACTGTTTACCAAATATCGACGTGTGCTGTTTGAAGCATGAACTAAGAAATTTCTTTTCTAGCAGACATGTTCAGGCTTCCAGATATTGACATTATTTCAATCAATTCCATAAATCTAGCAGTCTTGGTTTGATAGGTGTGCTACATTGTCAGCTACCTGCAAGAAGGCCATTCCAGCTATGTATTGTCTGTGGCAGTAATGGTCCTCTTGCGGGCAGCTGATGACGTGTAGATAGGCATGAACAAAACCCATGGCGCACTACGTTTCAGGCAAATGGGGCTGCCGTGGCCGCCGGGAACATAATGTAAACCTAGCATTAGATTTTAGTTTGATAAAAAGCACATTTGTGTTACATGAAAAGTAAGGCTGCGACGGGTAGTCGAATGCTCGAGTACCCGCACGGTTGACAACTACTCGGGTACGATTTCTCATACCCGAATATTCGGCCGCAAAAAAAAAGAAAAAAAGTCAAGGCCCACGCTTACCCGTGCCAGGGAGAGCGGTGGCCGCTGGCATGGTACCGTCAGTAAATTTTTTTCCCAGCTCGAGCACTGTCAAACTCACCACTCAGAAACTGGGACCAAATGTCCAGATTTCTGTTTGGACTCGAAGGACAATGGACTATTCTGCCATCTTTGGTGTTTAAAACAGCATTGTTACTGTTATTATTATTATTAAATCGGTGCCTTCAACTGCAACTCGCAGTGAAATTGCAGGCGTTTACGACAATACTGTGATACTGCACCAGGGGTATGGTGGTGGCAAAAAAAGAAAAAGAGAAAGACAAAAAAAATCAAAAAATCAAAAAAATCAAAAAAAAAAAAAAAAAAACACAAAAAAACATGGCGTCCGAATATTTGAGTATTTGCCTGTGAGCCGGGAAGTGTACTCGGGTACCTCATTACACTGTTGTGCACAGCCTTAATGAAAAGTTTGATTAAGTGTAGAGCACATTGTATGGATAGCAAAACACATGAAATTGATCAAACAAACAATTGTATGCACTGGCAAGTGAGAAATTGTGCATGAACTATGGATGACATTTCTGTGATCCTGTATTAAACTGAGGGGGATTTGAAATTGTATTTCTTTTGCTAGGAAAATTCTTTAAAAAAAAACGCATTATGAATTCTAGCAAATGCATACATCCTTCCTCTGTCTAGCGCTGATACATTGTCTGATCATGATGTCATATACAAGCAGGATAAATACTCGTCTAAATGCAAAGCTCTTTACTAGTCTAAAGAACAGACCTGTTTGTCATTGTACAACTGGGAAGTGAGTGAGTGGCGGTGGTTATTTTACCTGACTGCTAAGAAAGCATAAATGCTTGTAAGTAACCAACCAGACGGCCGACGGCTTTAAGTCATCTCCGAGAGACCTGGTAATGAGGATTAATGGTAATGAGACCTCTGCTCTACCGACTGAGCTATCATTTCAATGAGACCATCGATACATGTCCGTATGAAGTTAATACTGAAACTGAGGTGGCCATTGGCTTCGTACCTCAGTTCAACTTGACCTGTGCGATATGTATACCAAGAAATTAATGCCATTTTATCAGTGCTATGTTTCTATATAATAATATAAAGATACATTTAAGAATAAATAATCAGATGATCAATCGTTAATCAAAGTATTCATTAGCAGCAACTTAGAGAAAAAAGGATTGTCTGATCACACAGACTATCAGTGTACAACTTGAATTTGCACTTTACAGGCTTTGAAATGTAAGGAATTTTATAAACCAATCCCCTAGTTTAATTACAGTATACTTCTTGTATTAAATGAAGAGAGAAAGGTATTTGTGGCTACATTATTCTGTGTGGGTTTAACCTCAAGTGTATGAGGATTCAGTATGAGGTTTGATGATTCGTCTGTTGAGAGCCAGAAGAGCGTTAAGTATGTGAACAAGTATTTGGTTTAAAGCCGTTCTGGCTCTCCGCAGATAATGTTTATATGCTGCTTGCCTCAAGCACTATCAGAGTAATTTAAAAAAAATCTACCTAAAATTGACATTTATATTAATCACACTACCAAGATTTTTTGAAACATAATAATTACTACAGGTGTAGGTAGTCAAGGGAAGAAATTAACATATTTTTCACGTCAGGTACTTCTGAATGTCATATGTTAATGGTAGATAAGAAATTTCACAAATGATTTGCTCTATTACCTCCTGTGTGAAAACACAGCTTTATATAAATTCAATTTAAATCTTCTTCATTGAGAGTTAGGTCATTAACTCGAATATATTTTCCTTAGAGTTAACAACACCATTCTATCTCTCAATGACCAATTATGCCTTTACTCTTGTGAAATCATAACTTTGAGATTGTGTAACTCATTTTCATTTCCTGTCTAGATGAGATATGAACTGCTTGTAATCGATGAGAAGCGTCTGTTCACTAATAAATTATACAACTCACACTGTCTTCAATATTCTATGGGTAATAATCATTTACAGACCTCATTGAATTGTAGCTAGCTGTCATCATAAAACTTGCTCCACTCTTCCAAGTTATTTATCCTCCATGGATGAATAAATAATGGTGTGAACTGTGAATCACTTTTTTATTAGTTACGGAGGGACTGGGAAAGTCACCTTTCCCCCTCTCTTTCTCTCTTACTCTCTATTTTTCTGTGTATACCTCAGTTTCGTTCTCTGTATTTGACACTTTCTGTCTCTTTCACTCCCTGTGTCTCTCCATCTCTCCCCTTCCATCTCTCTCTCTCTCCTTCCCCTCTCTCTCCCCCTCTCTCTCTGTCTCTCTCCATCTCTCCACCCTCCTATTTATGTATTCCAATTACCGCTTTAATTTTCCATATCTTCCTTTCTTCCTTTCTCTCTCTCTCTCTCTCTCTCGCTCTCGCTCTCTCTCTCTCTCCCTCCCTCCCTCAGGCGCTTCTTACACTTATCCACTACAAAGCTCATTCTCCCAATGGACAGTCTTCCTTTCCAGATTTTATTACAACCCAGAGAGCACTTTCCTCATCTTTGTGTTTCCTTGATTTCTATCTTTTCAGATTCTTCATCAGATAAACAAGGGTGCCTATGGTCAGGTGCTCAAGGTGCAGAGGAAAGAGGATGGAGAGAATTATGCTATGAAGGTAAGATGCTACATGCAATCTTGAAGATAGCATCACTAATCCAAAGATGCCAGAAACTTTAATTTACATAAAATAAACAATTTAAGGTATTTCAAATGTACTCTTTAACATAAGAATATAATGTCCTCACCAATGGTTGCACTTTGCTAAGTATAGGCATTTTACAGAATTTTGGAAAAAGAAAAATTGAAACAATAGAAATCGTCATTCAGTGAGTAATTTTCAAAAACACTATTTGTTATGCAATAAGTGTCCTTTAGATTAATATATATATATCATGTATGTGCTCCTTCGTCTATGGTTTTACAACTTGATACTATGAAAAGCCCCCCCCCCCCCCCCCCTCCACCCTGTTGTAGGGGTGTGGGTTTATTTTTATCGGATGTACATTGTAGGGTTAGTAATCCTGATTTAAACATGAAGCTATGATGCTTGGTAGTTGATATTGGTATCCTGCATCATGCAGAGGGGAGTCATTCTAGGTGTGAAGCAAAGAGGATGAGGGATGGAATGGACCAGTGACTTCCAAAGAATTCATCTTGAAATCTGGGGTCAACCCAGGACAAGAACTGGGAGAGAGAGCAAGAGAGAGAGAGAGAGAGTGCCTGCTTTTTGGCCTATGAGAATTTTCCAGTGAAGATAGACCAAGGAGATGTCCCTGGATGCTCTAAAGCTTGGGCTAATTTCTTCAGCGAGTTAGGATTGCTCGACGTTTTGGAAAATAGAGACAGGGAACTTTGAAGGAGTTATAATTCCTTGAGAAGAGCATTGATGGCCCTGATATGGCAAGCTCAAGCTTGTTCTGACTACAGGGATGGAGGGTGGAGAAAACAGAGAAAGAGATTTTAGAGACAGATAAAGATGCTAAAAACCTGCCTTGATGGTCCTGAAACCTGGGGAACAATTCCCAAGTCAATACCTATAGATGAGATAGCTGTTGCCATCCATCCCTGGTGATTTGCTTGAGTGGATGCATTTCCTTGTCTCTTTGTGTATTTCCTCTTGAGATGTCAGACTTCTACAATGGGAAAGATTTCCTAACATTTCTCTTTTTGCTAACAGACTTTGAAACTAAGAAGGTTGGGGATGGCTGATAGGGGTGGTAGCAGGATATAGCAGCATAAATAAGGAATTTGTCAGAGACAGAATGAAATCAGAAAAATATTTTGTTATTGTTTACTTTGGCCTAGACTTTATCACAATATTTGATTATTTCTTGATAACAAATTATTTAGAGCTTGAAAATCTCAAAATGAAGCTCAACTAGAAGTATTTCAAATTGGCTTTAAGCAAGAAATTTGATCAATGTAACAATCAACAATAGATCACTCATGTGTGTGTTGTAGAACTGTTCTTACAATAACTCTGAGTTACCTTTAACTGCATCTCATTATGGCTTGCCAGTCAGACAAAGCCTCATCAATTACAGCTATTTGTTGCCATAGTTTCCACATTGTACATGGCTGTATTACGTGTCGCATGGTTATGGCATCTGGTCTGATATCAAGTCTGGTAATTATGATAAGGTTTGCATTATAGGTAGAGGCTGATCCAGGATGTTGTGAAAGGGATGGGAATGGGGGGGGGGGGGCACAATTCTGACAAGCCAACGCTATCAAATAATACTTGAAATGCACTCAAAAGACTGATGTAACGGATAGGCTATCATCAGCTGAGAGGTCGAACCTGCTTGAACAACATTGTCTTCATTGTTATTATGTTTCAGTGGCACCTCAAAGGCTCAATTAGGACATATCGACTAGATCACACTTTTATCACTAATATCAATGTGAACAACAATATAATTTCAGCATTCGTGTATATTATCTCCTAAACGAAACACTCAAATAATAAAAGAAACTTCTAAATAGTAATATGTGTATCTTTCATCAGACAATTATAGTTCCTCAAGTTATTGTTCGTGAAGAAATTTTGTCAAGTTTTATTCATTTCCCGAGATTTCCTGGCCAACATTTGCTTTTTGCTACACAAACAAAACAAGCCAAATCATCAAGAGGAAGGTGCCAGCGATTGTTTAGAAAGTGTTGAACCCTGAAACAATCCCTTAAAATGCTGCTTTCAATGATCGTTGGCAAGCTAGCATTTCCATACCAAGCACATATGATGCTGACAGTTAGGCCTGTACCTATGTGTGCAATGCCAAGGCCATATCATGTTTTGCCTATAGCTTGGCTTTCATCCATAATCATATCCTCTGTATACGTCGTGGATCATTAGTCCAACTGTATTCTCAGATCATTATCTTATACCAGGGGAGGAAGCAATAAGAAGATCACTGACCTCTCGGGAATTCAGGGAGACACAAACAAGTCGAGCCAGGTTATTTTTTCGGCAATGTTTGTTAGCTCTTCCTTTCCTGTAATATTAGCAGCATACATAATACATTGTGATAATATAAGACACTGATACTGTTGCATCAAACACTACTGTGAGCGATTTTATTAAATAAAATTGTGACAATTGTTTATATTCAGACATTTTGTTTTTTAAATTTAACTATAAGGGCAATGGCGCATTGTGAAACATCACTGACTGTGTATGAACAGATTTAAAACCTGTCATATCACATCGCTTTGTGCAAGCTAACCCAAAGGTGTCTATTCTATCTTTCTCAATTTTCAATGTGTTTGTCCTTCTATTTTTCTGTGATTCTTTTGAATCATTTTTAATCTTTTGAAATCCATTATGGAGACAACCACTTTTAATCATCTAATGGGTTAGGTACTCACTCAAACACTAAACAGAGATTCCAAATCGTCTGACGGCAGATGACGCGCCATGCAAACATGTAGAAGGGGGACAGTAGGAGTAGAAATCAAAACTGCTCCTGTCCTAAGTAATCAAATGCATCTAGGACGGGCAGCATGTGTCCTGATTATCTCCTTCTATGATTTGAGATTGGGGTAGATGTATCGGCTGAGACAGACAGTTTGAATTATGACAGGATCCTACATCCAGCTAAGGTATCTAGGCCATGTAGGTCGGCTTGCATTGACTTCAAAGGTTCTTAGTTTTTATGATGGATTTGACAAAATACAGATTGTTGTTTTCCTGTCCAGGTTTTTGTCCTATTTCTGGATCTATCACTCTATATTCTTAACATCTACTGCTGTGGTGCTCTTTAATTCACAGCCCCCCCCCCCCCAGTTTCTGTTTTTTTTTTCTCTTGCTCAGGTATTGACATATATTTATTGATATTTGTTCATGAATTATTCCCTAATTCCAATTATAATGAAGAAAGAGATTGAATTGTAAGAGAGAAATAGGGAAGGAGCAAGGGGGAGAGGACAGAGGAGGGGGACTGAAAGAGAGAGATGGAGAGAGAGAGAGAGAGAGAGTAGATCTTCAAAGAGTGTATGGAATAGAAATATTCTAATATCTCTCTCATACTTGCATCCAAATGGTTTAGAAATGAAGGAACTCTATTCCCCCCTGGATCCGACCTGCTCTGTGCATTACCTTTTAGCATGTTGAGTTCTTGACATGCACCAATGGTCATCCTCTTTGACATAAAGTGGTATCAACTAACAGTCACACAAGAATGTAAGATACCCTGCTATCCTTTGAACAAAGTGAAGTTCTAGGAAAGGGCCATTAGTGAGTGCACTTAATTCGGTCTGAATCTCTCAGATACATATCATCCACCTTGGGTTTCTCTTACTAAGTTTTATTGTTTCTTGTTAAGAGAAACTGAAGCAAGACATTGGATTATGATTTCAGTGATGATACAATCTTACTCTTTTCACACTGGTTTTGCTTAACCCCGTACTTTGCTTAGCCCCGTACTATCCTTAACCCCGGACTATTTTTTTGGCTTTTCACACACGCTGTTTTTAGTCCCGTACTAGCGCCTATTCCGGAATAAGAAAATTCCCGCTGTTCTCACTGCATTTCGTTAACCCCGGATATCGTGAATGTTATTATTGGACATACTTCGCATCTGGCCAGCTGCGATACGCTCCATTGCGTAGTACCGGACTATTTTTCGTTTCTGTTCTCATTCATTTGCTTAGCACCGCAATTGCGGGGTTAGCAGGAGTTAGCACCACAATTGTGGAGTTAGCCCTGCTATTTTGCAGGGTTAGTTAACCCTGTACTATAGGTGGGGTTTGCCAACTTTAGCCCACTTTGGTAAAAACCAGTCTGAACAGAAAGTGGAATAGGCTTAACCCCGTACTATAGGTGGGGCTAAGACCCCCTTAACCCCACCTATAGTAAGGGGTTAAGCAAAATATTACCAGTGTGAAAACAGTATCTGGTGTTATAGAAAGGAGGTCAACTTAAAGGCTGTGTAGGGTCATTTTCATTGTAAGAAGTATAGGCGTGTCTGCACCATCTCGAGATTGCCAAATATCCAGCTATTTTGAACTATCCCGATCGAAAGCTATCCAGCTATTTGCGTCTTCACCAGACCGATACGCTCATCACCAACTAGCTCGAAAAATAATCTCGAGATTGACGCATGCGCACTTCAGCGAATGACTGTACGGCCAGCGCGCGGATTTAAGATGTCCAGTGAGACATTATTAACACCTAAGTACAACGGCGAACAGCAAACAAAAAACAAAACAAAGACAAAAACAAACTAGACGAGTAAATGCAGAAAACTGACGATTTGAACGCAAAAAATACGGTAGATGTACGCTGAGCTAACTGAGTGGTATAGATCACATGTGCGCGCTAGTAGAAGTAAACAACAACACGGAAAACCGGAAATCGTTGTGCATGATGGGATCGGGATTATTGACTCCGTACTTCGGTCTGGTGAAGACGCTCGCAAACTATCCCGCTAGTTCGGAAATAGAAGGATATTTTGCAAACTAGACCGAGATATCTTGGGATATTATCCCGACCAACTATCCAGCTAATTTGCCACTTCGGTCTGGTGAAGACGCAAATAGCTGGATAGTTTGCGATCGGGATAGTTCAAAATAGCTGGATATTTTGCAATCTCGAGATGGTGAAGACACGCCTACTGAGATAAGACATTGAAGTGGATTATTGATAATGGTGCTTATAGGTTATCCTGGCAGTATTCACAAGCTCTTATTTCACATAGAGATATACAAGCAAGGGATCTTGCTACAAACAGTAGTTGATTCCATGCAAGTAATTAATGCATTTATTGATCTACATGTAGGGTTACTGAAGTTAGTACCTTGGGTACTTTTGTAATTTGCAAAAGTAAAAAAGCCCTCCTCCAACAACCTTTTTGACAAACTTGTAACTGTCTCAATGAATGCTATTACATTTTAGGAGTAAAATGTCACCCATTGATCATCTAATGTGCAGATAAGCGTAATATGGTGAAACGGCATAGTTGAATCGTGGAGTAGGGTCCATGGCTGAATTAACACTTGGCTTTTTGTTAATAAGGAAACCTTCGCCTCGCACACATGGCAAGGTCGTTAGTACTGGGAACTTGAATCTTCATCAGTCTGAGACCAAGGTCAAATACAGGTCTAGATTAGACTCTGAGGAGGCCTAGCTACATCCAAGGGGTCCACATGAGCTTGATCAAGTAACATTCCTGGGCTGAAATTCCTGAGATGTTTTAGATCTGACTTCTGTCTAGAAAGTGCTTTACCAATCCTGATTCATGCATGACTTTATTCATCCTTTTGCCATCAACTTTAAGCATGTTGGTATATGTATTTATTGTGAAGGTGGAGATGGCTAAGTTAGAGAGTAAGGACATGAGATCCCCATTAGCCTATAGTTAGTTATTCCTGCCATTTTCTTTTACTATGAAGAAACCTATGAATAATATGAAAAGTATTTAGGAACGTGACAGAAGTAATATCTTTGGATTGTAATAATGATGATAATATTATGGGTTTTACCGCTTAATATTTTGACGGTGTCTCTAAGCGCTTTACAAATATACTTTATTATATATTGTTAATGCATTTTATTTCCAAAATGATTTAATTCAGACCTTAAAAAGAGATACTGGTTGTATCGAAGTACAAAGATATGTGAAGAGTATCCTGTATTAAATGTGTGAAATGATAAGGATCAAGATATATGCAAATACACAGTGGAAAAAACTTGAGAATGTTGTTCACACCGAGATACCTAGTTTAGGAGTTTATTATGATCCTGAGTGAGGATATGCCATTCACATTCTTACTGCAATGACTTGTCTCCTTTATTAACCATAATGATCCCTCCCTGGCTTTAAAGGTAAAGACCAGTTTTGGAAATGTCCCCCTCTCAAAAAATGACATGGAAGCTCTTATTACCAATCATGTGAAAGAATATGTTTTGACTAATACGTGATACAAATTTTGCCGAGAAACCGCCTACTAATTGATATATTTGGTAAATTATTGTATCTATTTGGACCTGATAGATATCGCGCACATGTCTCGTAGTTCCATATACATCTTTCTGTGTACAGTGCTTGTAACTTTACCAAGACTGGGCCAAATTTCTTATCATTTTGATGATTCCAGAACCTTGCAGTACACACCAATACTTATATGCTAGATGATCAACCTTTTCTGATCGATATCACAACCTTTCTTCCACAATGCAATCGCATGACCATAACTGGTCTTTATCTTTAACTAACTTGACTTGACTGTTAGTAAGTCCCTGTATGTAATTATTATGTGTTTAACCGCTAAAGGTCAGCATAAAATGTGGCAATGAAATGTTGAGCCAGGAGCTATTGCCTGACATGCCAACAAGCTTTAAGGGGTATTCCATGCCAGCATACCCCTCTCTCTCTGTATTTGGAGGCGATCAGATGTTATGGATTAAGTGATTATAAGGGTATTTTGGCTTCATGTAATAGAGAACCAAGATCAAGGTCTTGTGGAATGTTCTGAAGGGCTTATAGGAGGCCCTGTCATAGGCTTCCTGTATATATTGTTCAGTATCAGCCAGACTAGAGAGAGAGACAACATTAAACTAAATTGATAAGTCTGTTTACAGCCCGGAAACGTTTCAAAGGATGGTTCATAAAAAAGAGTTTAAAAATAGTGTAAATAGGGAACAACATTAGTTCCGTAGCATTATGTTGTGTTTATATACGGGGTTTGCACAAAGAATCAATCATGACTTTTGGTTTCTTACCAAAAAAAAAATCTGTTTTTATTTACCAAAAGAATTTATTAAAAAAGTTATAAAGTTCACCCATATGATTCCTGAGCCATCATAAAAGATATTTTGCTTAGGTGAAATGAAAAAGTTTGATTCATTTTAAAAAGAGAAAAGAATGTGGAGATCTCACCCCCCCCCCCACCCCCCCCCCCCAAAAAAAAAGGCCTTGATCCAACCCTGCAGTCATATGTTCATATCTAAGAAAGACAGCAAGAACACTGTGCATTATTCATGAGCAGCAAAGTGTAACGAGAGACAGAGAGAGAGATTCAGCTCTGAAATTAATTTTAAAAGGGGTATAGAATTTTTAAAAGGTTATGATGAAAATGTGAGCAAAAGATAAACAAAGACACCCCTGTTCTAAAGAAATTGATTTTGAGGGAAAATCCCTTAAAATTCTCATGAATAAGCAAATAGTTATTAAACCTATTATGACATTAGCAGTTTTTTCCCCTGTCAGATTTGATGAATCATTGAAAGCAGTGTTGTTTATTATGGTCTCTTCATGGATTTTTCTGATATTCTTATTTATAAAGGCTGAAGGTAAGCCATGCTCCCATTAGATTATTAACTCTGCTCATTCCCAAGGGGCATTTCCCCCATACATATATATTTGTAATTATCAAATCTTCTCCCCATTCGACTCTCAATTCTACTTTCTTCGTACTCTATAAATATGCCTTTTGTTACCGCATCTTAATCCTAATGGAATACTATTGTTTGGTTTGCTTCTTGTCTATGATGCAGAACAAGTTTTCATCTAGTTCGAAACGGTTATGCTTTTTAATATGCTTTTTCCCGTAGATTGTGGTGTGTACTTATTAGATTATCTTCTCTGATTGCCATGAAAGTCTTGTATTTATATTTTTATGCCACAGTGACTTCTAGTACTAGGCTATTGCTGTGGTGTAAATGTGGGGGCATTGACCAGCAGATAATGACTTGTGTGTCTACATATCGTCGCTGTTTTCATGAAGTGACGGTAGTGAAAAAAAATTGCATTCACTTTGCGTGACGATTTTCCTCACTACCGTCACTTCGTGAAAACAGGGACGATATGGTCAAATAGAAGCAATGTATGCGTCACAGCTATTACAAGCATGGTATGTCTATGGTAAAACTACGATCACCGGTCATGAAGTAACGGTCTGTCAAAATATTTAAAATGTAAACACAAACGGCTGGAGATAGCTTTGTGTTTATAGGTTGAAAGAGATATCTGTTTTGATGTTGTGAGTGCTTTCCCAGATAAAGTTTCTGTCCGAGTATGTTTTTAAAAAACATGACTTTTTATAAGAAACATATTGTAATTAAAAAATAAAAAGTTTTGGCATTTTTGAAAAGAAAAGTTGATTAATTGAGACTTCTAAGATTCTTTCATGAATAAACAGGCTAATCAATATGGTCATTATTTCTCTGCCTAAATTTCCTTAGCAGAACTAATATACTGGTACTTTGTGTGAATAAAATAACTTGCCTTTTGTAAGATACAAGGGATAAGTGCCATGGTAATTCTTTTGATTGCCAAAGGGTATGTGAGATACTTTCACAACCCACACCTTGTTGCCAGATTTAAGGATTATATAATTGTCAACAAACCAACTATGAGTTAAATATCATGGTATCTTGGTGCTTTTAGACAGCCAATATCAGACCCGAGATGAAGTCATGTCAAGAAACTCTGTTCTGACATTCAATGTTACAAACTATCCAGCTCCTAGCAAGGTGCGTACCAAAGTAAACATCTTATGAAAAAGGTATTAAGCCTCAAACAAAGACCATCATCGCATCGTAATTATCGACTTCTTGGTAGCTTCCATTTACACAAAGGTATTCCTTCTAAAGGGAAGGCTTGGAGCGGTAGAGCAGTCAGGCGAGTAATATTGCAGCCATTTGCCGGCAATTTTGTTCGGCACGGGTAGCATACTTCGTGCCCCAATGGTGACAACTCTGTCTAAGCTTGATGTATTTTCTTCTGAACTCCGATATGCCTTAAAGGGACTCGTTGGATGAAATGCAAGTTAAGAATGAGATAGTGAACTTTAAATCTTTCTCTATTGTCTGTTTTGTTTGGCACAGGGTTGCAGCATCATGCACTGGTTATGAGCACTCTGAATTGATTTTTTTCCTTATTTTTTCTATCATGCCTTAAAGGGACATGCTAGATGAGTTGTAAGTTAAAAATGCAAAGTATTGAACCTTACATCTATCTTTTGAGTCTTATTTGTTTAGCACAGACCTACCTGTCTCTGTGTGGTGATGACTGACGTCTTTCTATAAGCTGATAACTCTACTCTGAATTCCAATATGCCTTTGGGGGACATGTTAGATGATGCTCAAACTAAAGCAAATTATTTGACTTATAGGTCTTTCTTTTCAGTCAAAATAAGCAATCACCACCTGCCTCTATCAAATTGCAATTATCACAGTGTCGTATCCATCTATTTTTTGTGGGGCCAGGACAAAAAGTTTTATCCTGCAGGGCATTATATTTATTGTCTTTTAGATACTTTCTCGTAAAGGTGTTATTCAGGTCCTACAGGCGTTTCCTAGTGACATTTTCACCATAAATCATAATATATAGCAACATCCTCTTTTATACTAAATTGCATATTTCTTAGCTACATGCCACAATGAAAGCAATACTGTATGATTTATGGCATATATAGAGCCACAAATGTGTTAACTCATTTACTTTTTGATTGAGAAAACAAAGATGGGTGTGAACTTATTTAGTTTTAGATCGAGCTAACACCCTCCTGGCTCTTAACAGACTGCATGTTTGGTGAAAAGTTAATCATGCCTTAAAGGGAAGCATCAGTCACCTGGCTAGATGTGACATTTTCAGGCGAGTTTATTAATACATTGTTTCTCCAGATTTGGCCAATACACTAATGGCAGTCCACTCACCATAATGGCTTTCATTTAATAGCTATGTAGATGAGGTCAGCAAAGAGGGACTTCTTAAAGTGTGGATTAGATTGTGACAATTACTCTTTATCTTGTTGATACACTTAGGATTTGATTTTTTTTCAAAGGACTTGGTGCCTTTTTGGTTGATTTCACTCTCCAGAGTAAAAAGCCTTAGTGCTAATGATGTTGTAAATGAAGTGGGATAAAGTTTGAAGGCCACTAAAACTTTCCTCAGATTCAAGGAATATACAGTCTTTGCAGTCGTAGCAATTTTCAGAATAAATTACCTGTGATTTAGATTGGTTTTCATATTTTTAGCTACCTCGCTATGTATGATTATTCAGAAGGTGGCAAATATTTCTGATTATATAGGGTTGACATTCAAGTAGGTCTTTCATTGTAAACAAATCTGTATACATTTGATTTTGACCCAAACTGCCCTTCCACGACAAAACAGCATAACTGACATTTTAGTGTTTCTGAGATATAGGAAGAAACATGCATTTCAATTTGCTATGAAAAGTGTTATAATGTTTTATTCAGTGTTGACTTATCAAAATAGGTAATTACAGTATATTTTAAACCTTAAATTCCAGTTTAACATGTCGAACTTGATGTTCTGAGTCACCCACACTAAATAAATCAATTTTGCAAGAAATGTCAGTTATGCTGTTTTGTCATGGAAAGGCAGCATAGAACTCACTCCTCATGGATGCTTTGTAATGTATGCAGTGTGTCAACTTGTCCTTCAGAATTCTCTGATAATTAAATTTGATGACAGTTCGTCAAAAATTAAATTGGTATCGATTTTCTTCTGCAGTTTGCTGTCTCTGTGATTGATTTTATTTTATCAGGCAACAAGAGCAATATTTGAGGGAAAGTAGTGTAACGGTGGAACGCAGAGCTAGTCTCTAGCCAGACATGAGTCTGCAATCCAAGACAGATTTTAGATCTGACATTTATACATTAAGTGCAGATGACAATAGCTTTGTTGTAAATTATAAACAGTTAGTGAATTCCCAATGTTAACCTGGGACCTAATCCTAAACTAACATAATGATAATGAAATAACTATTATTTTTCTCATATCCTTTATACAGTCTAACCTGCCTACAGCGAAGTTGTCTTTGTAGACAGGTTCTTTTAGTACATGTTTCAAGTAGAAACCATTTTCAAGGGAAACAAAAGGTGCTTGTTGTAGACAGGTGGTCTGTGTAGACAGGTAGTCACTAAAGCAGGTTTGACTGTATCATTTTGAACTAGTTTTTAATTAATCTTTTATTTTCCTCCTCTTTCTCTCTCTTTTCTCTTTGAAGGTATTATCCAAGCTAGAAGTGATCCGAAGCGAAGCTATCAAGCAGTGTAAAGAAGAGGTTAGCATACAGGTAAATAGAAACTCACCTCATTTATCATTTCAGTGGCGTAGCTTTCCCAGGATGGGAGGGGGGGGGGATGGGCCACCCATTCAAACTTTGAATGGTAAGAGAGCAAGAGACACAGAGAGAGAGAGGAGGGGGAGATGTCAGATCAAAGGGGACTGGAATGTGAAAAGGAGATGATATGACTTCATCTCCCTCCATCTTTGTTGCGGAACCAAGGTGGCACCACTATCTCATCTATTATCAATCCCTGCTCACTATGCAAGGAGGTCAGCATTTATGGAGAAAATATAACCCTCTTTCTTTCCGGTTAGAAAAAAAAAGGGGGGGGGGGGTGTCAAAAGGTGCTCCTGGGCAAAAATAAATTAAATCGTCCGACTGATTCATGTAATTGTAATTCAACAATTATAGGGCATAAAGCCCAAAACGCAACATTATGCAAGATTTTGTTCGACATTGTGTCACTGCGCAGCATTTTGTTTTTTTTGTCTTCATCTATTTCCACTTTTGTTTAATAGCACATTTATCCAAATCCAGATTAGTTGTAAGAATGATACCTCTCCCACCCCTCTGATGTCTACCATGTTACCAGGGTGAAACCCAAGGCAATGATCACTCAGGAGAGGCTCATAAGGTATGTCTTCATCAGCCCAAGATTGCCAAATAGCCCGCTATTTCTGTTTTGGGAAATAAGCCTGAAGTTACAAATCGCGTCTTCATCAGCTTGAGACTCGACCTCAAGATATTTTGCTCAGTGTTAGCGCACAGTGTGAGTCTTCAGGCTAATGAAGACGCATCGGATAAAAAGGGGGATATTTTGCAAACTAGCCCAATATATCTTGGTATGATTATCTCGACCAAATATCCCGCTAAATGCAACTGCGGCCTGATGACGACGCAAATTAGCTGGATAATTTGCAATCGGGATAGTTAAAATAGTGGGTTATTTGCCAATCTGGAGCTGATGAGGACAGGCCTATAGTCGCATCATTACTCATTCATCAGGCATCCACTGTCTAGTCTTGTGATCTCATAAAGAGATTAAGTGTAGGCAGGTGTCCTAATTAGCCAGCAGAGTGCTATTAACCAGACTTTAGCATCACCCCATTAGCTCACCAGATAGAAACGTGTTCTGAATGCTTAAGAAGTAAACAAGTGTTTGAAGCATATGGATCAACTGATTTGTCAAGGACAAGAAGTCGTTTGGACGGAATGAATATGTGAAATATCTTCAAAGTGTACCTATGATATGTTGTTTTGTATGTAAACTCTTCTCTAACCCCCTTCACATTTATGTATCTTGTCTTGTATTCTTGTATTTTGTTTCTTGGTTTGGTACCTCTTCTCTCTCATGATCTGTTGGTTGTATCCTATCAAGCCATCTGTTCAGCTGGTCTTTAGTCCTGTCAGTTGTCACAGCCAGCAGCCATTGATTCAATTGTGTTACGGTAATTGCCTCTGGATGAAGCCTGACAAAATGCCTTTCAGGAATCACTTTAAGATGAAAATTAAATTGGAGTAAGCTGGCTGTGACATGTATGGCTGTGACATATGTGTGACATGTGTGGTTTGTCTTGGTAGAGGTACCAGCTAAGAAGTACACGGATTGACATACAAAAAAAAAAGATAAAAAGGAGAAGAAGAAGATCTCTCGAGTTCAACTATACTGGGTTACAGTGATACAATTCTTTATCATCAATCAATCTACCATAAGGTGATTGGACATTCTACTATTACCTGTTAATCTCACCTGCATGGGTTGAGAGTGGCAAATTTAGATAATTATTTGCCAAAGAAATACATCTGAAAGTTTACCATCTATCTGTGATCGTTGCTTTGTTCTTGGTCTCCAAGTTTTCGTCTTACAAATTATCATAAAAATAGTACTCCACATATTTATAATTAAGAGCAGACGATCTATTATAGGACGTTTGCTCTTCGGTTCATATATCGTCCCATTTAGTTGATCAGGTGTGCCCGGGTTGTTGTTCTCTTCTTCGTCTAATTAGCTCCCAGGATGGTACATCATCACTTCTGCTTTTGTGTTATTTTTAGACCATTATTTGTCAGGAAAGCTGTGCGAACATGAGACACCTTGTTACGGTTTGCGTACATGAGATGACAGACCTTTTGATCATGTTTTGCTCCAGTGCAGCTTGCCATCTGGTTAAGCTGGTTTGTTTTGTTTGTAACTGTACTAAAAGGGCACCAATTGTATCCTATTTTAAAAAACATCAGATTGTAATAGTGCATCTGGAAGGAGATGTTATAAATATAAAAACTATGTTTGCACTTGAAGTAAAGGCATTTATTAGCAGAATTTTATAAGATTGGTCTATGTACAAGCATAGAATTTTGAGGCATGGGTGTCATAAAAATTATCCTCCCCCATTTCTACATAGTGAGCAGTCCTCTTTTACTATATTTAAGGAAAAAAAGGAGATCCGAAAAAAGGCAAATAGAACCTAAAATACATGAGACATCATTCTATATTTTAATTAAGTTGAGAGGCAAGTGTATTCGCGACATGTATGTCTTGCTCTTCATTGATTGACCAAACATTTGAGTACCATGGCAACACAGAAATTTGCTTTGATAAGAAGCTCTCAAACTTAATGTTGCTCAAGAAAGTTTTGAAGCTCTCAAACTTAATGTTGCTCAAGAAAGTTTTGAAAGAAGAGTTTTAATGGACTCACTTTCAATGCTTTTTAAGGAAATTACGTCTTTTTGTGCTAATATCTTGTAACACTGACAACCAATCTATGCTACTAATCCTTGCCCTTGCCTATTTGTTCAAAAAGCCAAGAATTTATCTAGAATTAGAGTCTTTTTTTAAAGTGTCTCTTAAACATGAACATGACGTCTAATTCGGTTTAATACAGCTGAAGTAACAAACCATTTGCTAACACCGTCCTTGTTGAATGAAGATTAATAGATGAATTGGATTTCTACAAGGGTGCCTCAAGCGTATGTTCCGACGTGGGCGCAACGGTAAAAGATGATCCTTGTCTTACAAGATGACAAGCCACAGCTGGCAGATGCAAGTGAGAATGTTCAAATGTACAGCCTTTTCTGTAGTTAAAGGGAGTTGATGTTAATTGCTGATACTAAAACAAAACATTTAAAACATAAAATAAGTATTAACCATTTTGAAAGTTAAAAATATGTTTCTATACACTGGCTTAATATAAAAGTACAGTAGTATTTTTCAGGTATAAACTGGATGAGAGACTGTGTAGATGATAAAGTCCCTGGTATTGTTAATTTAGACACAATTTGTAGAAGCAGTTGTAATGGAAATATAATCAGTGCTTTATAAGTGAATTGTCGATTCACATTTCTATGATTTGCAGTTTGTCATGTGTTGAGAGTCAGAAGGATGTAAACTCTTTGTTGAAGTTAATGGGTGGTATTCTCATAAGTTAAGCCGGGACTAAGTCCAGACTAAACAAGAATTTTAGTTCACACTTCTATGGAATGCTAGGTTTCATCTTCCTCCTTCAATATTCATGACAAAGATAATCTACCAAAGACTTTGTTGAAATTCAGTTCATACTCATATTATCTTTTTCTTCCCATTTCATTGCAAAATTAATTTTTTGGACACTTTTCATTGAAGGGTTAAAATAATCTGTACAGGGTAAATTAGTTTGCAACAGGCACTCCATAAAAGTGTGAACTAACTTAGTACGCGCTAACTTAGTACGCGCTACCGGAATACCACCCAATGAATTAAAGTCATTCTAGCTCTCAACAGAAGATTCCCAAATTCTTTCCAATCAAACATTGGAAAACCCGAGTGGCCAAATTATAAACCTAGCAGAACATACTTCACAAATGATTGTTTTTTTCTTGAAATTTCCAAATATATTTCACACATGAATCCATATTTTTTGTCTATATCAAAATAATGTCTTAATTACTGTCCTATTTATTATAGATATATAGATTTATTTTCAAAACAAGAAGAAAAGAAAATGGAAGTCAGGGAAAGTGAAACGAGCTTTGGTGATGTATATACTTCATGCTGAAATATGTATTCACTTTTTCCCTGCCCTAGCTGCATAATCAATGATCACTGATCTGCTTCCCCAATATTGCACAAAATTACTAGATTAGAAGATTAATGAGACAAAATTTAATCAATTGACATAAAATGAAGTTAAATATCAATTTCCCTTGCAGTTGCCCAAACCAAGTTAACCCAGTTTCATTTTCAATTGAATTTTATGCATGTGATAAAGTTAAACCTGGTTTTTCTGAATATTGCAAATGCATTAACCCAAATATGTCCAAATAGATTAAATACAAAGTAGTTCATATAGGATTCTGCTAATTGCTGTTATCAGGCAAATTATGTTTAGTGTTCAATCTATTAAGTACCTGAGCCCACATATTGTTTGAAAATTGAATTTCATTTGTGTCCTAGATAAAGTCAGAGAGAGAGAGAGAAAGAGAAAGAGAAAGAGAAAGAGAAAGAGAAAGAGAAAGAGAAAGAGAAAGAGAGAGAGAGAGAGAGAGAGAGAGAAAGAGAGAGGGGGAGAATGATACCTTGCGTCAAAGGCACAAGTGTGCTTGCTCAGTCTTGAACCTAGAATACCAAGTTGCAGGACCATACACTGAACCACATTGCCTCTTGTCTTATTGCTTCCAAATATGGATATCTTAAAAATGTTTTAATCTAGATTTCAGTATCCATTTATTTCAATGTCCATATTAAGTGGATTATAATTTACTTGATCAGTTGTATTAAGTTACAGTCATGATGAGGCAAATTATGTAACTTTTTAGTTTCCTTGAGGACATTCCTTCAGGCTTTATTTCATCTTTATTTTGTCAAAGGGATTATATTAGGGTCGCAATTCGGTTTTAGCTTTTAGGTTAGCTTTAGGGTCAGGGTCAGTTATAGCATTCAGTCCAGGGCTGAAATAACAAATGCTGTTAGTGTAGGATATTAATCATGTAATTATCACTTGACCATGCTCTGTAGAACCAAGTTTTATTCAATGTCTTCTTTCTTCTGACCTTCCCCTTTAATCCAGAGATACAGTACATACCCTGGAAGGGAAAGTTGGGTATTACCATGGCCTCCTTAACAGTGTTTAACCAAGGACTTTGGTTTAACAGGATTAAAAGGGGATCAGACAGACATGGGTCATTCTAGGTAATAGGTTAGCAGGCAATAGCTAGACAAAAAATGAAGTCATTATATTATGAAAGAGAGGCTTGCAAATTTGTATAATATGGAATTCTCTCATTACTTCTTAAACATGAATAAACGGCCTCTTATTCTGAAATGTAACATCATGCCTGCTTGGAATGCTTACAGATGTCTCTGCCTTTTCTACTTTTTCCATTTGCGAAACCACTATTTTGAGAAATATAAATTCTTCACTTTTTAAAAGTAGATTTTGCTTTTGGCAGAATGAAATGTGGAAAAGTACTACGTTGACATCTACTGCTGATTGCATTGTGTGTGTTTAGGAAAACATGAACCAAAAACTTCTCATAAATGTAAGTGGGCTGTTTTGACATGACTTGTATGGTGCATGGTAGGTATAACTTCAACAAGGTTTAAGTTGACCTTGATTTAACCTTTTCAAAGAAACATAACTTTGACATCTATACATGTACAGTCTGTTAAGTCTACATTGAGCTCGACAATAATGCCCTTATTGTATTCCTCTAATGAACGCCTGGAGAACAAATTGCGCGTAAGTGATTTTCATCCCCACAATTGTAGCTAATTGAGAGCTGCAGCGCAGACCAACCAAATTAGGTTTGAAAACAGTTTACGGAGTGTTTTGTTTCTGAGCAGTGTAATTGAGCCGGCTTGAGAAGTGATGAGCTTTCTGCCAGCCTCTGTGGCATGGAGTGCCTTCTGCTGTGTTCATAAGGTTTTTTTTAAAACCAGAATATAGCTTTCAAAAGATGTTTAGTTCAAAACTAAATCTTCATGGGAGTTTTTGATGTATAAGATTTTGAACATTAATTTAACTGACTACATTGTAAAACATTGTTTTGACCAAAATCATGCTTTCTGAAATATGATGACTGCAACCATGATTCCAAAGATGTTTATGTTGTCATACTTCAGCCTGTGTATTCATAGCAGATGGAAATCATGCAGGCTCTCTTCTTTCTGTATTCATTCTACAAAGTGTATAATATGAATTATTTTGGCTGTAGATTAATACACAGGACCTGAGTGTTTCTGTGCCTTAAATATTACGAACATTGTTTTGAAAAGCAATTGCTGAAGACTATGAAATAGCGCGAGTCACATGAAGACAGAACCTATACAGTGCGTCCCAGAAAAAACGAAACCGAGAAGTATCGATGTTTTATCATAACTTAATCACAACCATAATTAATGAATGATACATATTTGGAAAGCTTGAGAGTCTCCTCTTTCAGTTGATGCTACTCACGTGATGCATATTTCATGCATGAGTGATTAAAAGCAATTTGAAGGAAGGAAACCAAAAATACATTTGGCGGGCGGTATCTGAATTTCGAAGAAAAATTCACATTTCTAGAAAGTTGAGTTTCTGCCCTTTCATATGACACCTCAATCAGGAAAAATGAGCGAGGAATGACAAAGTTCTGTTTGTTTAAAGTATTGCTTGCATTTCCATAATTTTATTAAACGAATTCATTTTCACTGGCTGCCTGCCGTATCAATAAACGAAATTAACAAAAGACTTAACTCCGTTTCGTTGACAATCAGCCGTAGACGAGAGTCTTCATGCATGGCTGATTGTCAACGAAACGGAGTTAAGTCTTTTGTCAAATCTGCTTTTTGCTACGGCAGGCACCCAGTGAAAACGAATTCGTTTGTTAAAATTATGAAAATGTAAGGGCTACTTTAAACAAACAGAACTTTGTTATTCCTGGCTCATTTTTCTTGATTGAGGTATCATATGAAAGAGCAGAAAATGAACTTTCTAGAAATATGAATTTTTCTTTGAAATTCAGATACCGCCTGCCAAATGTATTTTTGGTTTCCTTCCTTCAAATTGCTTTTAATCACTCATGCGTGAAATATGCATCACGTGAGTAGCATCAACTGAAAGAGGAGACTCTAAGCTTTCCAAATATGTATCATTCATTAATTATGGTTGTGATTAAGTTATGATAAAACATCGATACTTCTCGGTTTCGTTTTTTCTGGGACGCACTGTATATCCAGTGCAAAATTTCTCATAAAAGTGGTTCTAAAAAATGTGGTTTCAAATCATTGATTTAATTGGTGTTTTATTTTTCCTAATTCTAGCTTTCAAAAATATATGTGAACACAGCTGTAGACAGCTGACCATCTGCACCATGCAATCATCACAGAATGTGAGCTTAAGCGTCTTTGTCAAGAAATTAGGTCGCAGGATGACATGGTGCTCAAAACACATTTGATTTATAATAAGTAATATATCTACAGGAATCAGAGCAGAGAGCATTAATCTTAACCCCCTGACTACAGAATTCTTTCAATCCCTAGGCTTAATATAGGGACCACCCTGTTCCAGTAGGCAGAGGGTTAAGAAATCTCATAAAAGAGATCTGGAAAGATTCAAGAAAAAACTCATTACCTCATGACAAAGCCTTGTTTATCCATCTGACAGGCTTGTATTATTGATAATCAGAGGGGATTTAAGAAAGGGCAGATGCTTGTTTACCAATGTTTCTGATTTGCAAACCAATAGAGTGTAGTTCTTGCAAAAAGAAGAGACTCGAAATGGACTTTTGATACGATAGAGAGATTTTTATGCGGTATAATCTAGGTGTAAATCATCTTTTAAGAGCTAGAAGAGCATTAACTGTGTTGACTTTCATGAATAAACTGACGAAATGTGAACAATTATAAATGTGGAAAGGTGTAGATACAAACCCCCCTCCCCCAACCAACCAAGCAATATAGAGCCACAGATGTTTATGCTATATGTTTGTTGAACTGTGATTTGCGCCCTAGTTCATCCATGATTACACTGTCTTGTCTTCACCAGACCTCAAGCTCAGTGGCCATTATTGCTGATTACCCTTTGTCTCTCCATGGATGTTTAGGTTTTCTCTAGCTATTACTCTTTTTTAAAAACTTCATCTGCTGAGAACCAGGATGTTGACTCGTACACAGAGTAACACTTCTCAGCACTCAATATATTAACTATTACCTGTTTTCTTTGAAAAATATTATTAGAGAATTGATGCAATTATTAATGATTACCCTTTGTCTCTCCATGGATGTTTAGGTCTGCTCTAGCTATTCCATGTTTGTACCTCATCTGCTGAGAGCCAGTAGGATGTCAGCTCTTCTCATTTTCCACTGAGTTCACACTCCATTGCTCTTACCAAACAATGTTTTCAACAAAACTAAGCAAGCAATTAGAAAGCAAACTAATTTTCCAGAGAAACCATTTAAAGCATTTTCTGTCAATTTCCTCTTCCTGTGCATAGGTTAATGATACATTGTCCATAATGAGCTTGTAATAGTATTCCATGGAAACCAAGCGCAAATTCAGGCAATTATGTTTTTATCGCTTGATCAAATTAAGACATTTACCCATTTTCATTGTCATTGAAAAGGAAATTTCATATAAGCTCCATAATTTGAATGTACTAATTAGATAACACTTCACTTATTTGCAACTAATGTGATTGGATCGTGGTATTTATAATGGTAGTTCTGCTGTAACGATGAATGGTGTGAAACAGAGGGGGTAGCAGGTTGAATCTCATACTAATTGTTAATTTATTCTTGGTGCTTGGATCCTGCTGTTTAGTTTCCTTTCAGATCCAGTGATGAAAGTGAAGATCTTTATCAAGTTCAAGAGTTGACTACATCAATGTTGTTTGGCATGCTTTTTGTCTTCTAAGGTCTCTTCAATTTATAATCCATTCCAAGTATCAAGTCTTTAAAAAAAAATGTATGAACTACTGTTTAATAAAGAATAAAGGATCACTTCAAAAACTTATAAGCAAAATTACAACAAATATGACAATAGTAATGCAATGCAAGAGTGAACTTTTTTCTTCAAAATGACATTTGTACATTAGTCTATATTATTACAATTATTAGAACATATTTTCTTCAGTTCTGTAGCAATGATTGTTGTGCCCCTTTAACTATGGTGTGCTTAAATGAAGCAGAAACATGACCTGATGCATGTTAATCCTCAAAAAATCCTCTGAGGCCCAACCTTTGGCTCAACTCCTTAAAAGAGCATTCACATTCAACTCCTAACCTCCAAGGAAGTAGTTTTCTAGAAGAATATTCTTGTATTGGTTACGTCAATATAAATTCTCAGAAAATGAAAATCTAAAATACTGGTATCTTTACACCTGGAACATTTTTTCTTAAAGATGGACCATAGAAATGTGCATTGTTTTAAAGTTATCCATTCTTCGAGACAATTCATAACCTTGTAACATTTGATACAGAATATCTTATATGCAGAGAGAGAAAGAGAGAGAGAAAGATCACCTCTACCTCACTGAGGTTGGTTAATGAAGCGTTATGGACGACACGTGGCTGAGGGAATAAACGAAGCCGCTGTGTTGTTATCGTTTCTCGATCATGCGGGAAATATGGAACATGAGTAATGTTTTCCATGGTCCCCGGGTGAATAGCAAAAGGTCATTCACTTCACCATATCCTGCTGGATTTGAGGATGATGACAAATTTCTCAGTTTTCAAGAGCGTTTGTTTTCTTTTGTTCTCCTTTGCATTGTTGTGTGCTGAGAGAGATTTGTGTTTGTAATTCCATTGATTAAGAGTCCTTGGTAATCTTTAATCGTCCGTGTCATCCAGAAAACAATACATAGTGTAAGCTTCCTACAAAATTATTTAATGTAAACTTGATCCATTGGCAAATGTTTTGTGCATCTATCTATCTAAGCATCTTCTCCCGGTTCGGAGGTTGATTGCAACATCTCTCCATTTCATTCTATCTTCTGCTATTCTGGTGCATTCTTGCAGTTTTGTGCATAGATTAATGTATATAATAGAAACATTAAGAACCGAATCTTTAAAGTTTATCCATGATGCTGTGTGCATGAGTGGGGTTAGGAAAGGTAGTATTGTTGTATGGAATCAATGCACTTAATTGTTTTCATCATTGTTTTTACATATTGTATATATCCTTTAATCTGTATTATTACACAAACACATTTTTAAAGAAAAGAGGACTTAAGAAATATAGAGCAGGGGGGGGGGAGAATAGGGAGAGGAGTAAAGAGAGAAAGTAAAAGGATGAAAGGGAAAGAAAAGAAAACAGTAATAGTTGTTTTTCACTTTTCAGCTAGGATTACACAAGTCATGATGGTGAGTCATCGAATGCTCAAATGCTCTTGAGTTTACATCCACATTACAACTTCCAATCATTCCCAACAGGTCACAAGGCTAATTACCATTATGGCCTTGAAATGTGTAGAGGGCAATTTAACAGGAGGGATATCCTCTTTAATTACCTTCCACTTCCTCCGAAAGGTCCTCTTTAACCCACCCCTCACCCCCAGCTGTGAATGAATTAGCAAGCGCTAGACTCCGCTAGACTCTAAGGAGGTATTTTGCACCCAGTAGATTACCCAGCGATGCTCTGGTTAAATGGGTCGTTAAGAAATTAAGCAGTGACCGTGAGAAGTGCGTAATGCTTCTAATTCTATTGCATCAACGCCACGTACATCACGTACGTCTTCGTGCATGGAATAAGATTGATCTTATACTGTTACTACTGATAGAAAGACTGCAGGTTAAAGGGGCATGTTCCCCGTATTCCAGAGGGCGTTCAAAATACGTACCCTCTGGCGGACGGTGCTAGCTGCCTCTTGACACCAACAGAATACGGCTCTTACGCAGATGGCATGTTCCGAATGCCCGCAAAATGCCGATTATCGCATACATGTGCCGAAGTAATACCAATCGCAGTTCGGCTCTAATGCTATGGTCACATTACCCAAAAGAAGCCTGCTCGGCGGCCGAGCGGCGAGTTTTTAACCAATTCTGCCCGGCGGCTGCCCGGCCACCGAGCGGCGGCCGCCCAGGCACCGCTCGTTTTTAGGGCATCGCTCGGTCGCCGCTGAAGTTTTAGCGCGGAGTTAAAATTTGGGCGGCGCCTGCTCACTTTTCACTCGCCGCCCAAAATACGCTCGGTGCCCGGGCGGTCGCCGCCCGGGCACCGACCTAATCGCTTGGCGATGCCTAATTCCAGCAGCGACCGAGCAGGCTACTGATCGGTCGGTCGCTGCTCTGATTTGTGACCATAGCTTAAGATTCGGCTGCTGTTTCCGCCCACTTTCGTGACGTCACAATCGGCAGCGATCAGCTGGCTTGGCGAAGGCAGGCCAGGACGCGCGTACTTTGATTGACAGCTGTATGCAAATAAGAAGTCGATCTTCTGAACCAAGATGGCGATGACTAGAGCAGCGATAACTACACTGGCAGGAACGTGCCCATTTAAGCCAGGCTCTGCTTAGTACCTTCAGGCGCGCAGGGCACATCGGCACCCAAGATTTCAGTCTGGACCCCCTTTTCCCCTTAAAATTTGAGTTTGGAAGAAGAAGCTTATGCGTATAGACCATGAACAGTTTTAATCTTGACTCTTTACAATAAAGTTTTGTGGGAAGCCGTGGCAGTGCCAATGATATCTGTATAGTGGGTGGGCTGGAAGAGGTTAACATCTTAGTAAGATCCATTGAATAAGCCTAATATGCACATACATGCACAGTCCATATCTAGAAATGATGTGGTAATGTCATGTATTTCAATGAAGAACTGTGACCTTCTTCTCCTCCTCCTCCTCTTCCTTTTCTTCTCCTTCTTCTTCTTCCCTTTTCCCCCATCCTCTTCTCTTTCTTCTTTGTTTTCTTTTTCTTTTTCTTCCTGCTCTTCTTTTGTCTACTTCAATTTCTACTACCGGTATTTAAAAAAAAAAAATCCTCCTTCTTCTTTTTCTTTTTCTTCTTCTATCATAAATTGAACATACAGATATTCTTGTGTGACTGTTTCTCACTGTAATCTTGAAGTTTCCTGTATCACATGGAGTCTCTTGCATCTCACTTTGTTAAAAATTTATATAAAATTTGATAGCAAGAGACTTGAAATGAATATCAGATACTCAAATTATGGCCATCAGCCCTCTGTCCAAATTTGGTTGATTCTACTCCTAAAAGCATTTACCGGTATTTAGTAAAACATGAAAAGCAAATGGTTTTAAAGCCCAAGTCCACAAAAATGATATCATGTTGTAAATAAATCAAAGGTTAAAACTGCCAAATATCACGGGCGTACTTCAATCAGGTGCTTTTTAAGAGCAATTCTTGTTTCAGTTATTTCTAGCAGAATGTTTAAATTGCCGCACAGATGTGACGTATGCTCCTGACAATAAATGTGCCAGCAGTATATATTCTGACAGTAGAGAATTTTTGTAATGTAACCAAATTTTTATACATAAACTGCCTCATACAAACTATTTCATTTACCTGATAAGAATAATAGTATTTCAATAGACAATAGAATCCGATTCGCAACATTAGTCGTTGCCAGGTAGGACAAACATTATGGTTTGACCTACCTAGCATCACTTAATATATGCAGTTTGCATTCTGACTGTTGAAATACTGTTATTCTTATCAGGTGAATGAAATAGTTTGTATGAGGCACTTCACAAAGACGTTTGCATTAAATTTGGTTACTTTACAAATCTGTGTTGTGAGAGGACCCTACGTCACAAAAGATGCTTTGTGGGGGAGAAACGGCTCGATCATTTACTCTCTTTTTGCTCATTAAACAAAATGATTAAAAACAAGTCTGAGCACCATTTTCCAAAAAAAATTATACTTGGGCTTTTTAGATATTTGTCTATCTAATCAGCTCAACTTTTCATTGGAGTGGACTTGTACTTCAAGTGCTAGGCAAAGAGAGAAAGATGAACATTTTCTATCAAGCATCCTTCAGAAGTCTTTTCAATTGGTGGAACATCGTCTTACAGCTTTCTCTAACCACTCGGTACCACTCAGTAATCTGTGATGCATGATCCAAATATTTGCAGCATTGCTCTCATGCGTGTGGAGGTAGTTGTTTTCCTCCGGTAATGATTTACAAGCACCAACGAGAGTGGTTTGGATGAGGACCCATACTCAACATTGTTTACAGGAGTCAGACTTAGTTAGTCATAAAACATGATACAGGGTCTGAAATATCTGAGTCATAGACTAATGTTTCCATGAGCCATGTACTGTACCATTTACTTAAAATTTGAACTGGTTTTTTGTATGTTTTGTTTTTACTCAATTTTTTATTTTGTGGCAATTTTATTGTATTCAGTATTTTTGTCCCTGAAAAATTTCAAAAGAAACAGCCCAATGAAAAATATATGAAAATAAGCAAATGATTGTTATGAAATAATTGACCTTTCTTTAGTCTTATCTATTCCTGAAATTACCATAAGGGGATCAGATATATTCTATATGCTGTAAAATTTAGTCAAATATGGAAAGCCAGGTAATCAATCCTGTCTTGAATTTAATCAAGTCGAACAGTATTAATTTAGATTTTTTTTTAGGTGGGATGGAAAATAAGCAAAGATTAACTTGCGCATCGTGAGTTGCCAAATGTAGAATGGTGGAGACATGGATTTTATGTAGGAGTTTTATTTAACATTTTAAGAATTAATGCAATTGAAAGATATAAATGGAATTATGAAGCGAATCAACTTTAGAAATCACCCACTGACTTCTGGAAAAAAGCTATGAGGGGACAAAGACTATGCATAAATTGGTAAAAACCACCCCGAAAAGAGCAGAATTATGCAAAATACTTATCACAGAAAAGGTCATGCTCATACCATAGACAGACCATCATCGAACCTTAATAATCATAGAATTCCTGATGAATTCAATTTAAAACATCAGGTTTATTGCATTCTTTGAAAATTCAAACTCAATTTAATACCAGCACTCGGCCAGCTAAAAAATAGCCTTCGTAACCTTATTTATGAGTTCAAATTTATAAAATAGAATATTAGGAGAAGATATCTCTCAAGGAAACTTGTATTTTTTCATACTAATTGACTGTATCAGTGTGTGTGTAATAGATGGGTTTAAATCATTCCTAATTGGTTCATTGACATTTCAGTAATGAGTTATCCCCAAATTGAATGTCTTTCTTTTCACTAAGAAAATTTTGCACTGGAATGAATACTATACAGACTGAGTGAGAGTATGTACACAAGTGTTATACTTGTGAATGAAGTTGATATGGAAAGAAGGAATCGATCAAATTGCTCTTGGTTTTAAAATGGAATTTGATGCTCATTTTCAAGCATACACACTCCAACCACGATACCAGGCTCTCGTTTCTATGCGATGATGAATTCTCAAGTTGGACATCATGAGATGGTTGGTCCAGAATCCAGATGGAGGAGGGATGTTCCGTTTGAAATAGATATTAGAAATATATAAAGGTAGTCCATTTGTTTGTATGACTTTTCTAGTAGGTGTAGTTTCATAATGTAGAAAAGCAGTATTGAATTACACCATCAAAGAATTTTGGTATATCTATTAGCTTTTTGAAGGAATGGTTATGAATCAGATTTTATCCATTTTATCTGCCAAAATGAAACCGCTTGGAACATGCATAGAGGAATGAGAAAGTAGGGACAGGAAGTATGAGGATATGAAATAGAATAACATTTTGCCTCATTTTATTGATCATTGTGTAATCGGAGAATATGACTGAACAAGTCCTCTCAAAAAAGAAGTTTGAAGTGTTTTTTTTTCTTGTTATATTTTTTTAATAAATCTGACCTTTCTGTGAAGTTTTTCATATGCTGCCTCCATGAATTTTACTTACAGCAGGTAAAAATATGTGGGCGTCTGCAGGTAGATTTTAAAGTTCATATCTAAGTCATGGAGAAATAATGTTATTTATGGAAAGGTAGATTACTGGTAATCCTTGTTATTTTGACTGTCTAAAGTTCATTCTTGATTACTTGACATGCAATAAATAAGTTGTATGGACTCAAAAGTATGAAACCTGCTTCACGTTGAGGATGTAACTTCAAAATTTTCTTGAAGTTACGGACCACGCAGATGGACTTGTAGTTAACTTTAAAGCTTGCTTGACTTATGTGCCATGATGAACTTCTGGGTTACATTGGATTGTATAGTTTAAAAATGAAAACACTTTATTTTGGTCCTGTGTGGCTTCTCATTGATGTTCATAATTTCAAAGTTTCGCAAAATTTAAATTTAAAATCTCTGACAGTCCCTTGTGTGAACATAGCCATAGAAACGGAAGATGGCGTAAAGGTATGAGCAGGATGTATTTCCAAGATGGAATAAAGCTACAGCATCAATCTGGGATAGCAGTTTAAAAAGAAATCAACTTTATGATTGATGATTGAAATGGTTAAATCTTCATATTCTGTTTGGTTTAAATGTCAATATGCCAACATGGGATTAAAATGGAATAGATAATGCGTTGGTTGGGTAATTCAAGAGCTGTGCTAAAATGATTTATAAGATGTCTGTTTAGAGCCAGAATGGCATTAGCTCATATACTTTTAACATGGATCTATTGCCCTTTCGGCTCTGAAAAGACGATATCTGGCAATGATAGAGTGCTATTATTCAGATCATCTTGTGAACTGCTTAGGTTGAATAATATTTGGTGTAGCAACAATAGCATAGAGGCATCCCGCTTGTCATCTCAACCCCAACCCCAACCCCAACAGTCCACACTATTAAACATGGAACCATTGCTTTACATGACAGGTGAACGCATGCTCATCTTTAACTCATTGAATACCAAGTCACCCCTTTTCTTCTCTCTGTCTCTCTCTGTCTCTCTCTCTCTCTCTCTCGCTTTCCCGGTCTTTCACCCTTTCCCGGTCTTTCACCCTGTTTGTATTACTCTCTTTCTCACTATTTTGCTTAAATGTGTCTATGTTTCTCCTTGTTTTAATTTCTGTCTATACTATTTCTCCTCGTTCATGTCACTTGTTCTCCCTCAACTTTACAGAGATTACATCCAGACTTTGCAGCATTTTGCAGTGAATTTGAATTGATTTCATCATTGTATTCCTCAAAGTCTTTTTACATTAAATCAATACCCACGCTGCATGAATGCTTGAATAAAAACATTCATCAAAAAGGGTGAGAAACCCTACATGTAAGTATAGAGTGCAAGATATTTCTGGCGATTTTGAAGGCGTCATATATATATTCCACCCACGTCAGCAAGTGAGAGAACAGCAATCATTCTCTTTGAAGGATTGCACTTAGCAGAATAGAGAACATGTTTGGGCCCTGAGGCTCTCATTCACTCCATTCTTAGCCTGGCTTAAAGATAAAGACCAGTTCTGGTCATGCGATTGCATTGTGAAAGAGACATTTTGGAATCGATCAGAAAACATTGATCATCTAGCATATAAGTATTGGTGTGTACTGCAAGGTTCTGGAATCATAAGAATAAATAAGAAATTTGGCCAAGTCTTGGTAAAGTTATAAGCACTGTACACAGAAAGATGTATATGGGACTACACGAACATGTGGCATAAAAATCTGTCCCGATTTGTATGATGTTATATGCCATATTTAGAATATTAAGGCATTTGAAGAGCTTTCTTTCAGGGAACATTTTTTACACACTTGCATAACACAATGATAATGCTTACAAATTATTTTCACTTCTTCCCAGAACTCAACCTTCTCTTTGAGCATTAGTACTATCTTTTTCCCACCCCCTCTGCCCCTCATAGCCCCCACCCCTCCTCCAACCATCATCCTCTGTCCCTGTAGATTTACGGGAGACATCCAAAAGCCATATCTGATGCTGTGTTCTACTCTTTCTATATCAGAAACAAATATCTTTTTGTCCTAAAGTAGTGGCTCTTTCAAATGAGTGATTAGCCCCGTTTATATTCAATAAGTGTGATCTCACTCTCCCCCCCTCCCCCTCCTCCTCACCCATTGGAACACAAAATGTATTTGGAAGATATGACATGGAAAAAATATTAAGAATCAAAATGTCATATGTTTATCTTTTAGAAAGACCGACATTAACATTCAACATAAGATCAGGAGCCAATTTCAATACAAAGATAAAGATTGGCCTCATACGAAGAGAAAGAACTTCTGAGAGTTTATTAAGTGTAGCAACAATGTTAACTCAAGACAGAATTTTTTCTCCATGCTCTGCATACAATCGTTTAGAGCCCCCGCTCAGAGATCTTCGTTCAGTGATTATTCCTGAGCCTCGTAATCCTTGAAGCATGCTTTTCTATCCCATGATCCTCTCTCCATAGGGCGTGTCCCTAGTGATGCCTTTGTTGCTAGAGGTTTCTAATCTTTAAAAACTTTTCTCAGCTCAATCTTTTTTTTCAGTAGTGTTTCCATGGACTACTTCATATATTCTTTGTAATATATGCACTTTTAACCTTTATGTGAGTAGGTAGTAATTTTCAATTCTGCTTTTTGTAAAAAGATGAGGATTGATGAATTACCTAAGGCTTTTACTCATATCATTCTTGTACACTTTCATTCTTCAATATTTTTCTTTGATGAAGTAGGCACCAAATAGACTTTGATTATGGTTTGAAAGTTCTCGTATCACTTCCAAAAGGAAAAATTACATGTAACAGTTTTGATGTCTAGAGTTCAGACATCTTCCACAGACACGAATTGGCAGACTGAAGTAAGCCGCCAATTTTTTGATCGCCAGTAGTTGTTGTTTAGTCAATTATTGCTCTTGATTTTGAGAGGAGATTTGATGGTAAAAAGGATGGAGAATGTTTATGCTTGAAGAAACAGTCTATTAATACTGCAAACATCGCTAGGATAACAAGTTATGCTGATAATTGAGTATTCAGAGATGTTCCCCTCATGCCCTTGGAGCTATATTTATGCACATATTAAGGGGGGTATTTAGCTCAAGTAATAGCATATGTATTTTGAGGGAAACTACCTGAATTTAGCAAGTTCATCATGTAGTGAATAGCAACTGGATATTATAGGGGGGGGGGGGGGAGGGGGTCAAATTAGTAAAATGTAGACAAATGATTAATTTAAATCCTAAATAGTCTTGACTACTCATCACTTAAGATATCAAGCATGCATTGAAAATCCAAAATGCAGGTATGGATTAATGGAACTATTAATTTCTTGTCTGTCCCAACATTGTGATTGTCTTTTTTTATCTGTAATTTTTTTCTTCATGGCTTTAATTATGCATTTTTATAAATTAAATTTTTGAGAATTGTGTTTTTCCTCATCACCGGAACTTGACTACCTTTAATTGCACTTATTAAGAGACTAACCAAGGTGAACCCTACTTTGTACTTTCTTAAGTGCGTCACAAACTTCTCTTGAATACCCGTTCTCTCTCTCTCTCCCCAAACATGGTTAATACTCTAGACTTAGCTGCAGAGAGAGAGATGGTCCTCTGCTCAATTTCACTTGATTCAAGATCATTATCCACCCTTGAGTAAAGAAGGATTTGCCGAACAGTGTTTGTGACTCGGGATGTGCGTCCACGTACCTCAGTCTTTTTTTAGCGTAATTAAAGCTCGTCCATAAATGCCTCTTACTTGTGCATGGGAATACTAGTTGTAAGATTCTAATTTGAGAATTTTCATGGGGCTCTTTCTCAAATCAACCTGTAAAACTTCCAGATTTTTGGTGTATGTGGAAAGCTCCTACATTTTTAGAAAAGATACTCTAAACAATAAATACTATGCGACTGTTTTTTTTTTTTAGTAGTTATGTTCTTTTGACATCCGCCAAATGATTTTTGTAAAATTTCCTTACCAGAACTAAAGATGTCATGTAGGTTTTTGTTGTTGTTGGAGAGTATAAATAATGTAGTCAAGTAATTGCATTGGTTGTTTAGGATAGAGATCTATCATTAGGATTCAATTCCAACTGTCCCCATTGCATCCTCAAATCTTGGTTGATTAATTGCAAGGCTGGATCGCAACTGTTTCTGGAATGAAAGATGTGATCTTCAGATTTGTGAGAGGTTGCTTGTGAATGTGCTGGTGGGGCATGCTCCACAGGCAGGCTTTGAACCCTGAACCTCTTGATTTAGAGTCACTGGATGAACCACTAAGTCACAATGCTCAAGCAGTGTGGTTCTGTGTGGTACAAAATTGATTTTGCTTTGATGATGGCAGATTGAAACAGAATTGTCTCAGTGAGAACACAGCCCTATTAATCAGTCTGAGAGGGTACCACGGCAACGGATGAATCGACCGATGTTCGGAAAGACTTGCTCTTCATCTGGTGAGTGACGACAATGTTGGGACCCAGTTTTCTATGCCCATCTTTCAAGAGTATCGCATTACTGGACTGCATCATCCAAACAAATATTTGTCCACCTCCCAACAAATGATTTTAATCTCGCTGTCTGCTGATACCCTATCTCCTTGCCTGACTGAAATTGAAGAGGGAAAGTAGATGGAGAAGGAGAAGGGGAGGAGGAGGAGGAGAGAGGAGGAGGAGGAGGAGGAGGAGGAGGAGGAGGAGGAGGAGGAGGAGGAGGAGGAGGAGGAGGAGGAGGAGGAGGAGGAGGAGGAGGAGGAGGAGGAGGAGGAGGAGGAGGAGGAGGAGGAGGAGGAGGAGGAGGAGGAGGAGGAGGAGGAGGAGGAAGAGGAAGAGAGAGGAAGAGGAGGAAGAGGAGGAAGAGGAGGAAGAGGAGGAAGAGGAGAAAGAGGAGAAAGAGGAGAAAGAGGAGAAAGAGGAGAAAGAGGAGAAAGAGGAGAAAGAGGAGAAAGAGGAGAAAGAGAAGGAGAGGGAGAAGAGAAGAGAAGAAAAGAGAAGAGAGAAAACAGGGAAGGAAGAAGGAAGAAAGGAGTGGAAAGGAGCAAGCGCGTAGCCAGGATTTCATTTTAGGGGGGGCGGTAGTGAGCACGCAAAGCGTGCGAATCACTTTAAGGGCGCGCGAAGCGCGCTCCCTAGGGGGGTGGGTGCAGGGAGGGGGGAGTTTCCCCCCTCCCTTTGCGAAGCGCGGAAGCTTTGAAAGAAGACGATTCGTTGTACCTTTCTCGACTCGTAATCCTTGTCTGAATTCAGTCCCTCCCCCCTCTTGAGCGAAGCTTTGACGTTTCATTATATTACTAGAGAAAGGAGATGATTCGTTGTACCTTACCCGACTCTTAATCCCTGTCTGGATTCTGTTCCCCACCCCCCCCCTCTCGCGCGAAGCTTTGACGTTTCATTAAATTATTAGAGAAAGAAGGCGATTTGTTGTACCTTACCCAACTCTTAATCCCTGTCTGGATTCTGTTCCCCCCCCCCCCCCCCCCTCTCGCGCGAAGCTTTGACTTTTTATTAAATTATTAGAGAAAGAAGGCGATTCGTTGTACCTTTCCCGACTCTTAATCCTTAATTTGAACTCAGTCTCCCCCTTCCCGCGCGAAGCGCGGAAGCTTTGACGATTCGTTGTCCGTTGTACGATTCGTTGTACGTTCTCGACTCTTTTTCCCTCTTTCTTCCTACGTCCTCTTTCTTTTTTTCTTCTCTTTCTTTCTCTTTTTTTTTTTTTGGCCGGCGTTTTTTTTTTTTTTTGGGGGGGGGCGACTGCCCCCACCGCCCCCCCCCCCTGGCTACGCGCCTGGAAAGGAGAGAGATAGGGAGGGAGGAGAAAGAAGGAGATTAAAGAGGAGGGGATGAGATGAGAGAGATAGAGGAAAGAAGTACTGAGATGTGTAATATGCAATGTGACCAGGGTAAAAGGTATGTGTTCACACGAATTGATTAATCCAAATATTTCTTTGATTTGTTACTTGAAAGTTAATGGAAAGGGGGAGTGGGTGGAATTTAATGTGTAAAGTAGAAAGCTGCTGACATTTCAGGCCAATGGGAATTTCTATTTTATGCATATACCTTGAATTGATTTAACAACTCCATAACCTGAAATGTTATAATATAACGACACTCCATGAAAAGAAATTGAAAGCTAATCCAAAGTTTCCCACATCAAAATTGTTCCATGAATGTCCATCTATATTACACTGCAGTGCTTTCACCTAGACAACAACAAAAGAGTGAAATTTGAATCTTTCTTGCGCCTAGGAGCTGAGGTTGAAGTACTCTCCTAATTCTATTTACAAACGAGCTTCCTCCTGTTTAGAGAATGTCTTCCTTTCTCTTTACTGCTTCATTGTCTGGTGTCACATCATCCCTTTAGCTCTTATCCTTCTCATCATAGTCAGTCAGTCAAACCTCTCGAATTTTCTCCTAGTCATCATTTTTGTTAACCCTAATTTTGAGAAATGTTATATTACATGTGCATCGGTCCACTTAAAGCCCCACTGCACTTCTTATAGCTACTTGCGGCCTCTATATATCAAACAATGCCTAATCGGTGCCTGTTGGTCCCCAATGATCCTCTTTTTCTTATTTTAATTGAGAGCTGATTTGATGAGATAACCACCAGTCAGTGTCCTTGTAGGGAGGTCTAATCCCCCTGGCCAAACCAGTGCAGACAGGCTTTAAGACTTACGGTGGATACCCCCCTTCCCCATTTAATCCCCTTTTAGCAGAGTTTGGAGTTACATTTTCAGGAGTTGATCTGAGACATTTTATTTCTTAGTTTCAATCATAACATAACTCTATGTATGAAACATCTTCACAATGCAAGTATATCTGCTTCAGGAGGAATCAAGTAAATTCAAAGTCCAAGTTTATACAATATTTAGATACTGTGCATGAGAGGGATAAGCCATCCATAGTTGGAAATAATATGAGTGGGCTCCAGACTACGTAAACAGTGATTATCTCTGCCGTAATAGTCGAGGGAAGAAATGATATCCAGCTTAGAAAGCAAGTTGTTGTAGTTTCCTATTTATGAGGGATTTTTGTAATTAAGAATCACCTTGGGACAAAGCTGTTGCCATGGTTATTTTTCCCCTCATTTTTTACTGCTCACTGTATTGATTGATAACAATAACAGAAGATTTGTTTTGGATGATGCTAATGGCAGTTCTTAAATTTGCTTTCAGTATAGCGTGGGTGATATTGATCTGATAATGCTGTAGCAAGATTGACTATGTAAGCATGTTATAGTGTACCAGAAACTTAAGTGTGATATGAAATAACTCAAGCATTATATCATATTACTTCAGTACATTTTGTTAAGCTCTGAGTTGAAGTACAAGGACTTAGCAGACCTTTATATTCACTTTACTAAAATTAAAAGATTAAAATCATCCTAAAAAGCTTGAAACTTAAAGATAAGCAAAAGCTTGACACAATGTCAGCCCTTACGGTTACTTGTAGAAATGTTTCTCATGAGTTTAAAGGGGATTAACAAATTATATATAGTTATAAGACATATATCATCCTCAAACAATAAACAATATTTTCTTGTGGTTACAGACAATTTAAGAGCATACACCGAAAATGTTTTTTTTTTATGAGAATGTCTGTAAAGAAGTAAATTTCAACTTCTAGCTTGTAAAAGATCTGAATCTTCCTGTAAGTTTCAGCTACAACCATATTATTGTATAATAAGTTGTTTTTCTGTGAGGCAGTCTTATGATAATTGTCATGGAGAGGGATCATTGTGACTCAAGAGAGAATTTTGTAACTCTTTCAAGGACAACATCATGTGTAATCTGAAAAGCCTTGCAGATTTCTTATATCACCTCAGAGTTATGAAATTGTTATGATCATTGAAAGGGTTTGGAAGCTTTTTATAACTAGTGTCTGTCAAAAGTTACATAAAATGGTCATTAAACCCCTTAGAGGCATTATGCAGTTTTGGGGTATAGAAATATCTTATTATTATTATTATTATAAAAGGGGACTTCAGATCTACTAAAGATAGTGTTAGCTACATCTTCTGATTTGTTTCACTCAATTATTACTTTCTTTCCTTCAACTTGTCTCATTCTTTTTATATCTTCTATCTTTTTATCTTTCCTTTCCTTTCTTCTACTTGTTTACATTCTCCTCATTATCTCTGCCTCTTTCACTCACATTCTCTTTATTTTTCTTACTTTCTATCTTATACTTTGATTATCTTGCTTTCCCTGTTTTTGTCTTCAATCAAGTGAATATAGCTGGGTCTACGATTTGGAAATATTTAACAGCAAATTAGCAAGAGCTATCACTTTATTTTTTAATTTTCTGAGGCCAACTGTCACAGAGTGTATTAAAAATATAAAGTTTCATCGTTAGTTGGAAACCCCTTCATTTTCAAAACCCTGGATTTGTGATATTTTAAAGACCGTCAATACTACTGGGCCAGAAGGGATTAGACCACACAGCAAGTCACTGACAGGTGGCTATCTCATTAACTCAGCTCTCAACTAACATAAGAAAAAGAGGATCATGGGGGATCAACAGGCACCGATTGGGGAAGTTTTCTATATAGAGGGAGCAAGTAGCTACAGGAAGGACAGTGGGGCTTTAAAGAATCTTCCAAACAATGCCCAAGTGTAAATGAGATTGATGGAAGATGATTGAGGTGTTTTTCTCTCGTTCTCAAGAGAGATAATATGTCTGTGTGTGGACACATCCAGACTGTGAACTGTAAAGGTTACTTACCCCCCCCCCCCCCCCCCTCCCCCACCCACCCAAGGGGGCTGGGGATCCACATTGGCGGGGGTTAAACTAGGACAAGGCTCACTACAAGATAAAGGATACAAACGACAAGACATTTGCATATATACTTCTTGGTATTTAGTTGTTTTTACTGTGAGGTTGAACTATAGTTGTCTCTGAGCATTTAATCCTGATTTACGATGCATGATCTATGTTGTCTATGTTGACATTCACACAAATGTCAAGGTGCAGGTGTTGGATGGGAGGAAAATGAGAAAAGGCAGATCTGACTTGGGGATGCAAGATGATTGAAGACAAGAAATAGGAAAACAGTCCAACAGAAGATAGATAGAGAGGGACAGAGAGAGAGGGACAGAGAGAGAGAGAGAGAGAGAGACAGACCCAGAGAGAGAGAGAGAGAGACAGACCCAGAGAGAGAGAGAGAGAGAGAGAGAGAGAGAGACAGACCCAGAGAGAGAGAGAGAGACAGACCCAGAGAGAGAGAGAGAGAGAGGTGTGTGTGAGTGTGTGTGTGTGTGTGTGTGTGTGGGGGGGGGGGTATTGAAGGAAAGAGGATGAGAGGTAAATAATACAGATCTCTTTGATAGTGTTTGGAAGTGAGCAATTCTTTAATAATACTCTTTTATATGTTGCATTAAAAACATAAACATTAAATATCTCAGGGAACTGTTGCTGTAAAGTAGCTCTGAGCATCACTCCTTGAAATTTGTTCTTCAAATATAGCATATTTTAATACTTGATTAAACAAAAGAGTTTTTAAAAAGAAGAAGAAATGTTGACAAGGTGTGTAAAAATGGAATCATTGTAAACAAAAATGCACTTTCTAACATAATTTCCTGTACCGGTATTCAGTTTGTCCTTATTTTTGTTTGTGGTTTCTATGCTCTTGTTTCCTTAAGTGCTATTTATGAATGACTTTGGATAAGATATAAAACAAGTATCTATATTGAGGTCTGGGATTCACAACACCTGTAGAGTGTGTGTCTTCTCAGCCAGAATGATAAGATTACAGTCTGCTCTCTTTGATTTCCATCCCTCTCCTGGCAGAAGAAGAGAGAAATTAGGCCTGTCCTCATCAGCTCGAGATTGCCAAATATCCTGCTATTCTAACTATCTCCATCGTAAATTATCCAGTTAATTTGCCTCTTCATCAGCCCGAAGTTGCAATTAGCGGGATATTTGGTCGAGATAATCATCCCAAGATATATTGGGCTAGTTTGCAAAGTATCCCGCTATTTGTCCTGTGCGTCTGCACCAGCCCGAAGACTCACACTATGCGCAAACGCTGAGCAAAATATCTTGAGCTGATTTCTCGAGCTTGACTTTCAAGTTTCAAGGTCAAGATTCGAGCTGATGAAGACGCGATTTGTAACTTCGGGATAATTTCCCAAATCAGAAATAGCGAGGTATTTGGCAATCTCGAGCTGATGAGGACAGGCCTAGAGAGACGTTACTCCTCTCACACCATCACCCAGGATCAGACCCCTACCTGCCATGGTCTCTAATCAGCTGTGATCAATCACATGCAGTATGCACCATAGGAACAAATTAGAGAGCTGGAAATAGAGAGATAGAGGGAAAAATCAATTAATTTGGTTCGAGAAGAGTATGGTAGAATAAAGAAGGGGTCAAGATTGAAGATGAATGAACACAAGAGCAAACCATTGAAGGTGTAGGGACTTTACAGTGCGTCCCAGAAAAAAACGAAACCGAGAAGTATCGATGTTTTTTCATAACTTAATCACAACCATAATTAATGAATGATACATATTTGGAAAGCTTAGAGTCTCCTCTTTCAGTTGATGCTACTCAGATGATGCATATTTCACGCATGAGTGATTAAAAGCAATTTGAAGGAAGGAAACCAAAAAGACATTTGGCGGGCGGTATCTGAATTTCAAAGAAAAATTCACATTTCTAGAAAGTTGAGTTTCTGCCCTTTCATATGACACCTCAATCAGGAAAAATGAGCGAGGAATGACAAAGTTCTGTTTGTTTAAAGTAGGGCTTGCATTTCCATAATTTTATTAAACGAATTCGTTTTCACTGGCTGCCTGCCGTATCAATAAACGAAATTAACAAAAGACTTAACTCCGTTTCGTTGACAATCAGCCGTAGACGAGAGTCTTCATGCATGGCTGATTGTCAACGAAACGGAGTTAAGTCTTTTGTCAAATCTGCTTTTTGATACGGCAGGCACCCAGTGAAAACGAATTCGTTTGTTAAAATTATGAAAATGTAAGGGCTACTTTAAACAAACAGAACTTTGTTATTCCTCGCTCATTTTTCCTGATTGATGTGTCATATGAAACGGCAGAAACTCAACTTTCTAGAAATGTGAATTTTCCTTCGAAATTCAGATACCGCCCGCCAAATGTCTTTTTGGTTTCCTTCCTTCAAATTGCTTTTAATCACTCATGCGTGAAATATGCATCATCTGAGTAGCATCAACTGAAAGAGGAGACTCTAAGCTTTCCAAATATGTATCATTCATTAATTATGGTTGTGATTAAGTTATGATAAAACATCGATACTTCTCGGTTTCGTTTTTTCTGGGACGCACTGTATAGTTTTGACAATTGTTTCCCCTTTTAATCCTGTACATCAGGACGATACAGTTTCCATGGAGATTAAAGGGGTATTGTTATGATGTTCCAATGATGGGAGAGAAGCTGGCAGAAGTTCTCAAAAATTGTGTAACTTCTTTTCTTGTATACAGTATTTTTTGTACATGCTGTTAATCAACTTTTAAACCTTTCTAAACTTACCAAACAGCAATTTTGATATTCCTTTGTTATACTTACACTAATATCTTTTTTGAAGATCTCTGCAGGATGAGTAGACATTTAGAAATACACCTATCCTGAAAACTATTAATGAAATGGGTATACTACTGAAGGAAAATCAAGACTATACTATTTGGTATAATAATAATAATAATAGCTAGTTCTTATATAGCGCTTTTCAGAACCAAAGGCCCTCTCAAAGCGCTTTACAGATATATATATTATTACCTTGGTCATCGGATTCAGGCCAACCCGCACACAATGTATGCACATTCTCCACTTCCTAGGGAGCATTCCAGCCAGGCGTCATTTTTACAAGCGCACACTTGCAAATCTAAGCTCATTAGCGTGGTGAGGTGTAAAATTTAATTGACTGCATATTCAACATCATGATAGAGATTTAACAATATGATCAGAATGGATTAGAGAGTGGCAGTTCCAAATACAAAGAATTAAAATGTCGATATTACATATATATCCCCTTCTTAAAATGTAGATTATCTTGAATCAAGAGTGTTTCAGATTTCTGATAAGATTAGAATGGATTTAAAGGTTGTTTCTGTGAATGCAAAGAATCAGGTCATAGACATTGCATATTTTTCCTTCTCATCTCTCCCTCCCCCCCTCCTCTTTCATGCATCCTTAAGTTCAGACTGTCTTGATTCAAAGGTGTGAGAGCTCTCAGAAAGTCCTTGTAAAGACAAGCTAAAACCAATGTTGCGGTGAACAGAATTTGCACATCAAAGGTCATGTCCCATCAATTAACAGATTTGTGGTCTATGGTGGCCTGCATTTACAAACCAAGAAAGCCAGAGAGAAAACCTGACAGATTGTGTATCAAGAGGATGATACATGTACATGGCTTATTTTGGAGAGAAGTCCTCCTGAGAGTACATTTGTAGATCAAGTAAATGTAGTATATAGGAACACCCTTTCCATTTCAGATTCGTCTTGTGCTTAATCTTTAAAAGAGACAAAATTGTATTCTTGATGGCGATCTCACAATGCTTCTTTTCTTCAGATGTCAGATTGTTATTCCATTTCTAACTGCTTGTTTTTGTTTACCTTCCTTACTTGTTCATCTTGTTCATTAGCTTGCAGTCTTTTATTTGAAACATCTTTTCTTTTGATCTTGTTTGCTTATTTCTCTAGGCCATGGTGGGACATCATCCTTTTATCATCCAGATATACAAGTCATGGCAGAGCAAAATCAACTTACATATAGGTAAGCATAATTTAGATGCTTCGATAAAAAACAAAACAAAACAAAAACATATAGAGTTCCATAATATATTCAACTTTGATAGCACATGCAGGCAAACAAGTTTCTCCATGAAGCAAAGGAAAGGCAATAGGACATTGTGTGCTTCACAATCCTGTAACTTATTTATAACACACAGATAAGAGAGTATTGTTAAGGGCCTTTTTTTTCTCTTCCTCACTTGCCATTTATTTAGAGGCAAAGCTTTTTCATTTTGAAGTTTTTTTCTTCCAGTTGTATTACTTTTGTTAACATAGTTTAAAGCCACACCGCACTAGTTTGTCCAAGAGGGATTAGACCTCCCTGCATGGTCACTGACAGGTGGTTATCTCATCAACTGAGCTCTCAATTAACATAAGAAAAAGAGGATCATGGATGACCAATGGTCACCGATTAGGCATTGTTTTCTATATAAAGGGCGCAAGTAGCTATAAGTAGTGCAGTGGGGCTTTAAACCATTAATGTCTATTCTGTTTGCATATATTGTGTTACAGTGATGGAGTTTGCAACCCATGGTGACCTCTACACACTCTGGATCTTAGAAGGAGTCTTCACTGAGATGGCTGTCTGTATCTTCATTGCGGAACTCTCGATGGCGCTAGACTACTTACAGAATGCTGGTGTCATATACAGAGACCTAAAGGTATCCATCCTTCTTGGGTTTGACCCCTTGTAGCTCTCTCACTTTCATTTCATTTCCATTGATTTTTTAATTTATTGAAATATATTTATTCAGGATAACAAGAATCAGATATACATTGTAGGTACAAAATCTGTTTTACATCATGGTCCTGAACAGAATGATGATAATGTGGGTTCTTGTATGGCCCTCATGTCTCTCAGACTTCACACTCCTGGTGCTCCTGATTATTACCTTGGCTTAATCATGGCTGCCATTATGGCGCTCTAGCATTTCAAGGATTTAATTCCTGCCAGGTACCCATTTACATCACCTGGGTGGAGTGTGGAAAATGTAGATTAATGTCCTGCTAGATGTAGCTCTTGCATCAAAAGAGCTGTGGTAAAAACAACAAAGTCATTCTAACACATTTTCTGGTGCGCTGTTTGGTCAGATGGAGAACATTCTGCTGGACCAAGAGGGACACATCAAACTGACCGACTTTGGCCTTTCAAAATGGATGAAGAAAGGAAACCGGGCATCAACGATATGTGGCACATTACAGTACATGGGTAGGTACCTGGATTGTTTTGTAGGTATACCTAAATGTATTTTGTGAGTATCGTACAGCAATTCTTCACATCAGTGATACAAAGTAGCAGAGAGTCGTTTAGCTCTGGAAAAATGTCAAGGAAATGTTCACTTTTTATTGATAAAGTTTTAAAAGAGCTTGTGTAAGCAGAAAAATAAAACAGTTGCATCTATAAACATAACATTTCTGATTCAAGTACTCAAAGGGGGCACTGGGTCGAACAACTTCATCTGCAGTGTGTAGTGTGAACTTAAAAAGGTGTTATATTAGGTAGTCATATGATGAATAACATGGCACACTTTAAAGTGTTATAAATATTGATGATGAAACAGATGGTGTTTAGATCAGAATGGTGTCACATGGTTATGGTACATGATTTTCACATGGGTGACAAAATTCAGAATTCTAAAGTTAGTGCTTCTGATGTCGTCAGCCGGGTGGCAGAAGGGCGTTAGCGACTCGAAAACTACTTTTCGAATTATTCGCATTTAAAGATTTGTTTGTTATTTAAAATGCTTTCCATCCCGAAAATTGGTTTAAAAAACATAAAAGACTAATAGAAATGTAGTAGAGCACGGCCACAATATTTTTTCTCAGAAATAAGTCATTTTTATAATTCTGCTTAAAGTTCTGCTTAAAGTTTTATTATTGACCTGAAATTCGAGCTAACGCCCTTCTGCCAGCCAGGCGACGATGTGTTTACCTGTTCCTGACTTGTGTGCTTCAAGTTCTTCATTTTCGATGGTGGAGATAAAACATCGAAATCATTCCTAATCATTGGCGCTCTAGAGATGGCATGATATAGGGTGGAAGATTCTATGCAATGAGGTGTATGAAATGATTACCTTATTTGGGAGCTAGCTTGCTGTAAATTAGGCAAATTTCCTTCTTTCTCTTGCCTGTGGCTAGTTATTCAAGCACAAATGAGTTCCTCTTCTTACCAGGTTATTGAGCATAGGGGAGAATATGAAGATACAGAGATGGATGAAGGTGGGGAAAGAGAGAAAGAGAGGGGGCGGGAGGGAAGGAGAGGAATATGGAGAAAGAGAATGAGCTGAAGAGTGACAGAGAGACAAGGGATATTGAGTAAAGGAAGGAAAAAAGATGAATGGAGGGAGATGGAGTAGGAAGATTAGGAAAAGAGAGAGAGAGAGATGGTTTTGGGAGAAAGTGGGGAGGGGGGATGAGTAAAAGATCAGATATATGTGAGATGGAGATGACTAGTTGTGAAAGGATGAGAGAATCAAAGAGAAACAGAGAGAACAAAGAATGGAAGTATGAAGAAGGTGGTAATAGGAAACAGGAAAATAGACCTGAAGACAGAAAGACAAACTATTCATGGTCTAAACTTATCTTACAAATTAACAAGATGTGGAGAATATCATCTGCAGCGCAATAAAGAAATGTGAAATAGATTTTGACTTTCCTGCCAACCAGTCCTGTAGTTGCAAGAGATACCCTTCTTAGCTCTTTAAAGACTCATGATGAATGTTAATATCCAAGAGGGAATAAAGCTGTTCAGGGTAACATGAAAATGACATAGCATTTTACAAGACGTGAGTGGAGTAATGTTCGGGATATGTCATATTACTGTGACATACTTTTGATTTGATGGATATTGTGAAATCATGACTTGTCGATTTACAATGACCTCAAGACCTCTTTCTGTAAGGCTACCTTGAAGCTCATCAGTACTAGTGTAAAGGAGGGATTATACCACACTGCAAGGTCGCTGGACAAGTGGTTATCTCATCAACTCAGCTCTCAAATAACATAAGAAAAAGAGGATCATGGGGGACCAATGGTCACCGATTCAGCATTGTTTGTTATCTAGAGGGCGCAAGTAGCTACAGGTAGTGCAGTCAGTGCATTGGGCCTTTAAGATCTGTAATAGAGTATAGGTTAGTCGTAACATTCTGCATCATATACAAAGGATATAACTCCAAGGTTTAATCTTGTCGATCTTGAATCTTCTTATGGATCTATACAACATAAAATGTTGTGGCAGTATTGAGAGGGTTAATCAATAATGACAAGGCTATTTCCCAGGAAGTTGTTCATCCATCAAATTGATTCCTTACCGACAGAACATTTGTCCTTTGGTTTTCTTTTTCTTTTGAAAGAGAGAGGTTTGGAAGTGAAAAAGCCCTCTAACAGATAGATACATTTGTGACAATGATCTTTGTGTGAAGTCAAGTAGAGGGAGAGTGAGGGGCTTTGTAGGTTGAAAGGGAATGGGATAGATGGGAGGCAGTGGTGGTAGTAGGAGATTTAGTAGCAATATAAGCATGAGAATAAAAAGAAAAGTCCTCTCACAAGATGAAAAAAGGGGAATTTTCTCTCCATCAAATCGTCTTCTCTTCCTGTCGATCTACCTACCTATCTGAATGTCCTTGCCACTTTAGATAGATACACCTTTTAGCAGCAGCTGCTATTACCTAGTCCATGCATTAATGTTTCATATGTCCCCCTGGCAATCAGCTAATGTATCATACTACTTAAAGGCCTTAGGCCTGGTTTATCTTGTCTGTGGAGACTGGTGAGAGAGATGGATGGATGGATGGAGGGAGGGAGGGAGAGAGAAAAGAAAGAGAGAGAGCCCCCCCCCCCCCACACACACACACATGCACGCACACAAAGAAAGAGAGAGAGAGAGAGGGCTCAATGGTGGGCCCCACTCACAAGCATATCTTTTTGGGGTCTCAATTTGGATCATGTTTGTTCATCATGATTGCTATGTTTGGTGTTTTGTAATAAAACTGAACTGAACTGAACATCCATCCATCCATTGTTACAATGGTGAGCTTTTATTTTAATTTAAAGGTATTGTGTAACATCATTCTTGAAGTGAAAATAAAAATGGTAGTATTGTGGGAAACTCTCCTAGAAAACCCTGGATTATGTATTGGAAATTCTCTAGAAAAAAAGAAATATTATTGGTATATTTCTAAATGGATATGCTTGCTTTTCCCTATGCTTAAAGAGTGTTCAGGTAATATAAAGACCATCATTACCATAATTTTCTACAATTTTCCTTTCTTTAAAAGGATATACATGTATTTGACTTGTATGTTTGATTTACACATTATCTTGCCAATCATGGTCAGAGATAAACACTGAACGATAATAATTTGGACTGTAAATTTCTCGAAACGCTTTATGAATTACCTTAAGATAAATCTATACACATTGTAACAACTGCTTTAACGTTTCACTTAAAAATGTTGAGATATTACCTTTAATGTTCTGTCAAACTTTCCCAGGTGCACTTGGATCATTATTTCACCATCAGACCGTTATATCTGGATCATGATGAAGTAGGGGCACCTTTTTAATGGGTGATAGAAAAGACATTCTCTGACGCTCTGATGTTATCCTGAATTGATCAGGAGTCTCTGAAGTGACAGACATTTTCACTCAAAGTAGATGAATGTTTCCCTCAATGTTCTTCGACTATTTCCCCGGTGTACTTCAATCATTATTTCAACATCAGACCTTTATCTCTGATTCATGACAGAGTATGGAGCACTTTCTTATTTTTTTTAATGGATTATAAAGATGAGATTGTCTGTCTGCTCAAAGATTCTACATTATCATTCAGCTGAATGATATGTAGAATCTTGATGACCATGATTCAGGAATGTTGTATGTTACATGGAGAGGAATTCCAGCTGTGTTAACTCACTGCTTTGAAAGAAAGCAGAATAATCAGAGAAAACAGATTGTTGGAGTTTTGTTTTAATTTGATAAGCAACCAGAAAATTTTGAATTCTTGAAATTTGAGATCACTATTAACACATGGGGATTCACAACTTGCGGCATACATGTAGTACACACCCATTATACAAGACAGATGATACAATCCAAATTCTCATAATGACCAATGCTAGAATGATACCTATTCATTGTATGAATACAAAAGTACATGGTCACAGCATACCCTTTAGGATGCAATTTGATTATCGCATTTTGATCCCTTAAACGATAACTATCCATTGTATGAACACAGGGTAACCCCTTGATACATGATAGGTGATGCAATCCAATTATCACTGCATGAATCATGTTGAGATGATGACTATGGTCTGTGTGTGCAGGTGTGGTGATTCATTTCTCGTCATGTCTTTTTAAAGGAAATCTCTGGTAAATGAAACTATTCTGATAGATATTGAAGAAGTTATTTCTCACTCGATGTGTTGATCATGAATTGGATTGTTTATTGTAGGTACTTCTGATAAAATTTGTCCAAAAAAAATATTTAGAAAAGCTTTCTCATATTGTTCATATGCACTCAATTGTTTTGAAATGTATTTCTTACTTCTGGTAAATGAAACTATTCCCAGAGAAGAAGTCTAAGAAAACAATTGTTGAGACAAGACAAATTCCAAAACTTGCTGAAAAGTGGAAAAAGTGTGACCAGGCAAACCAATATTTGAATTAATGTTGATCTTTGCTTGGTATAATAAAATTCATGTGTTCTGATCAATGCAGATACTTGGAAATAGTCATCAGCTAATAGATTATTGATTGCAAACTCAAATACATGCCTGAACTTGTGAGAGAGGAGCCGCATATTGTTGAATTCATTATGTTGTGTGTCCCACAAGATTCATTAGCTAATGCATTTGGCCTGGATAGTACAGTTGTAAATATTCACCAAAGGGAACAATATTTTCAGATCTCTCTAAATTTCATTTATTCACTCAGAGTCTAGTGTCCTTAATGTCCTTCCTGCTTTCTCTCTATATCTCTCTCTCTCCCTCTCTCTCTTTCTCCCTCTCTCTCTTTCTCCCTCTCTTTTCTATTTCTCTCTTTCTCTCTCTCTTTCTCTCTCTCTGTCTCTCATCTATAGTTTTGTCATTCTCATCTCCCTAATCTCAGTGCTCTTTCCCACTTCTATTTCAGCCTTTCTCTAGTATTATTCATCTAAGATAGCAATATTTTATTTTGCATTTGGACCTAAAAGCAAAATCTCTTTATACAGATGTGGTACTGGTATTCAAATATTGTACATTATATTTGCAGCTAAAAGGCAAAGTCTGTTCTTCTAGAACTCTATATTAGTCTCGCTATGACTTTCAAAAATTGATATATAATGCAATGCTTTTAGGATAATCCTTTTAAGGTGCTATTTGTTATTGTAAAATAATTGAGAAAATGGTTGAAATGTTTTGAAATCAATTTATCATGAAATGCAAGAAAAAGTTACAGAAAATTGAATATGATCCACATTGAATTAGTGAATGAGAAATTAATAATTATTACGGTAAAGTGATAAATTAATTCAAATCCATTGATATCAAAGAGTTGAAAAATAATTTCCATGGAATTTCATACCTTTGGCTCTTACCATAATCTTGATTCCAATCGCTTGACTTTTTAATCATGTATTTTCAAAAGTAAGTTGGATAGTACCTTTAATTTTTTTTTAGTTGGTAGGAGATCTTCAGATGCATAAATCCACACATTACCTTTAAACTTTAAAATCACAATCGCTCTGTACCCCAGGGGAGGGTTTAATGTTACCTTTCATCTTGGTGGGAAACATTCTTGGTGTTAAGTGAGCATGCATTCCCATTAATATGTAATATCTCTCTAGGCCAAGAGTAACATGAGTGTCAGGGTGCACTCACACTAGTCATTATTCTCACAACTTTTGTCAGCCTCAAAAGGAGCATTCACACCACCTATAACTTCATTTCAAATTTGACAATTTTTTCCAAGTTTGTGTTCTTTTTATTGTAACAGAGAGCCCTGAACTTAGCTTGATTGACTTTAAATGGAAATACACCTCACATGATGGAGTCATGAACAATTCCCTTGCCCCCCCCCCCCCCCAATGTTTGACTGATGCATGAATGATTGTCACATTTAGTGAGAAACCTGAGGTGTGTAGCATACAGTGTGTTCACACACAAACAAAATTATCCAAAAATTCTATAAAGAAACGTTGTATAAAGAATCATCGTATAAATTCCAGGCGTCCACACACAAGAAAGTAATCACGAAACTCTACAGCGAAAGGTTGTATATGTGCACAGTTTGCTACTGCGGTCATGAAACGGAAGCGGAAACGAGAGGTCATGTCTTCTTTCGCGTGTGGTCACGTTAAGCCCCGCCCAGTTATACCGTTCTAGTTCGACCATACGTCCAAACACAAAACATTCTGTGATTCTTTATTGAGTTCTGGTTCGAAACGATGCCCAGACCCCCGTTTCTTGATACGACGTATTGTAGTAAGCGTACACACACACACAATTCATTGTATAACTATCCCAAAATATACCGTTTCGGGATAGTTATACAATGAATTTTTTGTGCCTGGACACAGGAATAGTTACATACTCTTTTAACTCATAAAATACTAAGCCTGGGATGACTTGAGCTGGGGTCTATGGAATGTGTGTGTTATTCCAAAATTTGATTTAATGGGTTACAGGTAATATAATATCTCTCCAGTTTAAGAGTAGTATACACTCATAAAAGTCAGATTTACATTGGATATGATGTTTTCATCACTGTTTCCCTTGATCTTTTTTTTTTTTTAAAGTTCCAGAGCTCGTTTGATGATATCCACAGTAAAATTGTTCTTCGTTCCATAATTATCACTTCTGTTTTCTTCTTCATCGTCTTTAATTGAATAATAAGGAACATTTTCAAAGCATACACATACTACTTCAAATGTACACTCAACTGTTATTGCCAGTCGTTAATTGTATTTTACGTATCTAGCAAGTATAATTCTCTATGTGGTTGGATGGCCTTTTGCATTTCCAGCAGGCGTCTGGGGTTTGAACCCTTGCCAGGTGCTATCAAGCGGTTGCTCTGATCATACCAACCACAGTGTTCTGTTTCCCAGTGTTGATTAAAAGAGCTCCATATCTTGGCTGCCTGCCTGTTCATGGTAATAATAGTTTCAAAGCCCTTGGGAAACCTGAAACCGTAGTATGTTGCGAACGTGTGACCAAATAGTGGCTTTAGATTTCAAATAACCGCTTCATGTGAGAAAGGAAAGAGGGTGTAATGCAAAGCTATAGATAAAAAAGATTAAATGGGGTATTGTCTCTAATATTCCAATTGAATCTAATAAACACAATAAAGAACATTGTCATTGAAACCTGAAATGTTGATGCCTAAATTATTTCCATTCAAATGTGAATGTGAAATGCATGGTGGCGAGTTTTCAAATTAACATTGCCTTGTATGTGATGGGTGCCCTCTTTTCCATGTTGGTAGGACAGAGAAGGGTTAAGGGAATGTTCTTATACTTTTTATTCTTCCAAAGATAAGCCTCAATGATCATATTAAAGAGGTAAATGTTACCTCTTCAAAGTTGAATTAATCTCATTTATATTCTTATGTCTGTTTAATGAATTCCAGAAATCTTGACTTGAGTATGAGAAGAGTGTGTGAAATACCTGTCTCATGACTTTCAAGTATTTGTATATTAATTATTCAAACGTTGTCTATTCATTAATATTCATCTTCATTTATGTTTCTATCTCTTCTCCAGCTCCAGAAATCCTAAATGAGGAGAACTACACGCATGCCGTTGACTGGTGGTCATTGGGTATCATCATGTACACACTCCTAACTGGCGGCTACCCTATAGATGGCGCTAAAACACATTTCACTATGTATAGCAGAGTTCTTGCCAAGAAATACGTTCTACCTTCAAGTATAAGCAGTGAGGCCTGTGATGCTCTGGATAGGGTGAGTGAGAACATGCCTCTAGTTTGGATTCCAAATCTAATTCCCCATCCCCTCCCCAATTTGTTAATATTTCGCTTCCCTTTCCCCCCTTTATTGTTATTTTCTTTCCTACCGGTATTTCTCTAATGATTTCATATGTGCCCCTCCCTTGTTTCCCCTTTCTGTAACTTTCTCCCTTCCTCAATTCTGCTCAGTGGAATATGTTCTTTTAGATTGTGAGATATAGATAAAATGCAGACAAAATGTAATGTCCTTTGGCAAGACATTATTAATCTACATTTGCCACTCTCCACCCAGGTGTAACTGGGTACCTGATAGGATGTGAGCACCACATTTGGTAGCCTATTGGAGTGCCTAAAGACCTTGTGTGGTTGATATGAGCACTAAACAAATATAATAATAATAATAATAGTTCGTTCTTATACAGCGCTTTTCAGGACCGAAGGCCCTTTCAAAGCGCTTTACAGATATATATTATTACCCCGGTCATGGATTCAGGCTTACCCGCACACAATGTATGCACATTCTCCACTCACTGGGGTGCATTCCAGCCAGGCGTCATTTTTACAAGCACACACTTGCTAATCTAACCACATTAGCTTTCGCATCCTACCGGGTACCCATTTAACACCTGGGTGGAGAGTGGCAAATGTAGATCAATTTCTTGCCAAAGGACATTAGTGCCACGGCGGGACTTGAACCGCGGACCTTGTGATCAACAGTCCGGTGACATATCCACTCTACCACGACACCTCCAATATTATTACTGATATCATTATTATCACCTTACTCTTCCCTTGCGTTCCTGGCTACAGTTACTCAGGAAAGACCCTAATGACAGACTGCAATCCTTAGGGGAGATCGTCCATCTAGACTTCATCAAGAACATTTCACTGGAGCAGTTGGTACGACGGGAGATCACCCCCAAAGACTACCTGAAGAGAAGGTTACCCAGGACTCTAGCTAGGAAGTCTACCAACAAGAAGGGCAGAGAGTTCCTCTATGATAAGATACCATGTGACTTTACTGTAAGTATCTTGTTGAGTTCCATAAACTTTTGTCAAATCAGTAGAAAATTTTGTAGGCTTCTTCTTCTTTACATGCCATGTCCTGAGACGTTGGCGACCATGGAATGCCACAACTCTCTGTCCCATATTCTATGAAGTAATTCATTCTCCCGAGATCAATTCCACTTTCAGAAATACCACTCCTTAAGCTACTCATCCATTGTAGTTGGCAGAATGTTCAATTGACCTTAAATATCCCCAGATTTTTAAAACATTTTGAGGTCAACTTCAGAATCATTACTCCCAAAGTTTTTTAAAAATAAATAATGATTAAATCAATTAAGAAGTATGGTCCCTAATCAATGATTGCAGTGAGATATTTAAGTGAGGGTCATCATGTTAGCTCTTAGACAATTAATTTTAGTCGGCTATATTATGAATCTCTTATCTGTTATTAATTATCAATGGTGTGTACACTCTCTCTACTTCTTTTGGACTTACACTAGTAAGGCTCGTCCAGATATGGTAACCCATTGTAAAAAATAAATGTGTAATTGGATGGCAACTACGTGCATTAACAGTCCTACGTGTGTTTTTTAAGATTTAGAAATGTGAAGCATATTACACTTATGTCATTATAAATCAAAATGCTTTGGCAGTTTACCATCTCATATCTGAAAAGCGTAGCTAAATTTTTTCACTGTTTGCTTTTGTACTTCTACAGGTTGACAATTTTGAGTGGACTCGAGTAACCCAGTTATAGTACCATAGACGGTCTATGATAGTACCAAAGAAACTTGAGACAGACTGGTGAACTCATCAAGAGCAGCTGCCATGGAATGAGACCTTCTTAAAGGAACGCATCAGACGTACCTTCTTAAAGGGACACATCAGAAGTACCTTGATAAAAAAGAACAGTATTCTGACTGACAGGATGGAAGAGGAATCCATCTTGGAAGTCTACCGATGATGTCTAAGTTTTGTTTCGTCGAAGGCGGAGGTGATCGATGTACGGTCGTTACCCAACGATCGGAATGACTGTTTAGAGTGATGTCGCTCGCATGCAGGGGTGTGGTTGATGTCCACAGCAATAGCATGGGCATATTCATTAATCAGGAAAGCATGCGAAGCAGCTGCCTAATAATGTTGAGAAGGATCACTGTTGCCTTAAAAGTGACTGAAAGACATTGAGATGGCACCTACGTACATGTACCTTCATTCATTACAAAGGGATGTAGCATCCGTATCAACAGAAGAGCATACTGAAGAATCCTACAGATCTTACAGAGAAATAAGAGAGTGGAAAGAATTACCGGTCTAGATTGCTAGTAGCAAGCCATTGCAAGGTGATGCGAATTTGCATTGTGGGTGGAAGGCAATGAAGAATCGCACGCAGCACACAGAGGAATTACTGAGCTATCACTAGCCTTGGTATTGTAATAGATCAATATCTCTTTCATTATGAGAGTGATCCTCTTGCCCTTGGTATTATGATAAGGGATGTTGCTGATGCCATGACTCATGCGAGTTGATGCGACCATCATTGTCAGTATTGGTATTAATGAATGCATGGTTGAAATCACCCAATTGTGATTAAGAATAGTGCTTTCCATTAAAATCAATCTCCAATGTACTGTCATTATAAACATGGCTCTAATTAAAATCTTGCAAGTCACTATGGAATAACTTTGTTGGTTTAATTATCATTATCATGATATTATCATCATATTTATCATCATCGTTATCATCATCATTAAATTATCACCATCATTGTCATCAATATCATCATCAGGATTGTTATCAGCAACAAAATCAATTTGATAAATCTCTGTTATGACCAAAAATATCTTCCTTATCATTAATCACAATGTTCTTCATGTCATTATATATCGGCAGCCTTTACATATGAGTGTAATGCATTATTTTCTCGCCATTCACATTATCACTGTTGTACTCAGCAGGAGAGCACTGTTTGGTATAAATGATGTCTTTATAGGAATCTATCCAAGATTGATGTACCTGTCCTATACTCCAACAAACACTTCATTGAAAATATGTTGGTATATTGATGCTTACAGTTCAATGTGTAGTGTCTTACCTCTGCGATGTGCTCTTTCTATAGGCTATCTTGACAATACTCAATGTTTAATGATAGGAAGTATTTGTTTGGTTCCATCTTTTCAACATAGAGGTTCAATTGCCAATTAAACAATTTCCTGGTGCAAAAGCATTTAAAAATGTTCTAATGGAGATCTATGTTAATTTTTTGATTAACCTGTTAAATACGATTTGGTTTTGGTTTAACATAATTTCCACGGATCCCTGTATAGCCTAAGTTTTCCTAGGCGTAGTATTCAAAGGAATGATTTGTAGGAATGTATGGATAAAAGAGTCTCTACTCTCTAAAGCTTTTTTATGGTGCTGTAATCTACATTCTGTAAGCGATTGGAGCATTTGGATGGACTGGAAGATATGTGTATACTGTATAGGTGCATTTCACCAATTTGAATAGAGGCATAGAGATATGTTAGAGCAGGATGTATAACATTGAATTTTTAATTTGCAAAGTCAAGTAGAAAGAATATGTTCGAGAATTTCTTGCTCTTTTAATAATACCAGATGAATTTCTTAAATATCTTTTGAAATTTATTTCTCACCCTGAGCTATTTCAATACATTGTGCCAATTTGCCAAATCTTTTGTTACTCATGTACATGGTATCTTAACACAGGAGCCAAAGTTTTGCTAAATCATTTAATTTATTGTTTTGTCTTTTTGCTTATATTAGAATACCTCTTTTTTACCACCTGATTTATTGACCAATTTCATTTTATTCTCTCACTTCTATATTTTTTGTACTGTTTTCTTATGTGATGTTAATTCTATATTTCGGATGCTCATCATCTACCAACCAAGTAAGAAAAATGAATATAGATGTGTAGCTATTGCCTTTTTTAATTTTTTTAATTTTGCAAGGCACACAATTATGCGATCAAGTATGAAAAAGTTGTGGGATTATCGTGAGGGGTTTGGAGAGAGAACTTTGCCCATCTAGATTGATTTATTAATTTGCATAAATCTCTATTGATGATTATATGCATGCACTAGATGTTAGTCTTTTTAGACAGCTCAATTTCTGTGCCTTCAGACATTGTCTCTTTGATTGATTAATGTATAAAGTGTCTTGTTTTGTGATGTATGCTGTACATAATATATCATTGCAGCTTACCACTTGACATTCATTATGGAAAGGGGTGTCAGACTTTGAAAACAAGTTGTGTGATGGACCAACAAGGCTAAGAATTCTACACTGGAAAGCAGTAAAGTGACAATCCCCCTCCTTTTATTGACATCCCCAATTGACGAACCTTTTAGTGGACTTCTTAGACCTTTAAAATGCGCTATCTTCACGCAAGAATCTTTGGGAAAAACTATGTATAAAGTTTGATTTGAGTAAAAATTTGTTTAAGAAATAAAATAGAAATTTACCAGTATTCAGTCATTTTAGAATACAAAATTGAAGAACTTACATGTGCTTGTATTTTCCCAAAGAAGTATCTGTGTCTTATTTGTAAACTGTACAACATTTGTAATCAGTTTTTAAGCCTTGATATACATGTAGACTTATCTCTCACAAACTCATCTATATATTTTCTTGTAAATTACACTTTTAGGTGTAAGTGCACTTTGCCTGATAAAGTTTTGTATACGTATATCTTTTTCTTTTTGATTCATAGCAAATAGGCAATAACTTGGAAGTGTATCGTCGAATACATTGTTTGTAGTATTAAAGTAGTTTTAATTTTGTAGTAATTCAAATAATTATTTATGAAGATGTCATTTTCATACAGTAGTGTAGTCACTTAAGAAGCATAAGTTGCTATCACATAATATTTATTTTCATATATTTATATTTTATCAAAACTCCTTTCCCTTTTTTTCACTTTCTCCCTTGGATGCATTCTATTGTATGTGTAGCAATGGTGCCTCACTTTTGTTGTTGAATTGATTTATTGAATCATGTGGAGAAAAAGCCTTTCATGAAGTCACAACTATTTCTGTGATTTTAGATAGTGTAAAGATTTGTTAAGACAAAACATGTGTAGTAGTGATAGGGCTAATACCCTATCTATTTGTGCGGCATTTTGTTGTATACCTAACACAGTTGACAACTTTATAAGATCAGCACGTTTTTTCTTCTTCTTTGTAAATCAGATACCGGTATTTTCTCAATGTGTGCTAGACATCTTTTGGCAAAAGGAACCTTTGTCCTATTGGCTCAATACCACTCGTAAATTGCCAGAATTCATTTCCTTGTTTTGTTTTTTGTAATTTCTGAAAAAAGCTATTCAAAATTTTCCATTGATATTTGACACTTTGTTTGGAGTCAGAAGGCATCAACTGCTATCATTTTACAAATATTAATGCCATTTTGGTTTTAAGCAGATGAGGTGTTGTCTACTGCAGTACAACTTTCTTAGATACAGTCAAATCTATCTATAGCGACCACCAAAGAGAAACACAAAAAGTGGTCTTTCTAGACAGGTTCCTTTAGTACATGTTTCAATGAGAAACCATTTTCAAGGGAAACAAAAAAAATTGGGCTTTGTAGACAGGTGGCCACTAAAGCAGGTTTGACTGTATCACGTTGTCTGTATGGCAATTTATAGCATCTAGTGTGATTATCATCACATCCTCACCCATTTGCTCTGTTGTCAGATTTGTGACGTCAATTAGTTTTGAGCTGTGGAGTCACAATTGATGCATTATTTCATTATATATTGCTCATTTTGATTATATTGTAAAATGATGTGTAACAGATAAGTGCAATATTTCCTGAATTGAAAGAAAAGGTTGAGAATTTAATCATGAGAAAATCATTGTTTTGTAGAATAGATACATCTATTTTATAGAAGTTGTAATGTTATTATTTGCTTTTTGGTGCTATGTATAACTCTGAGGATGTCTTAATATGACCTATAAAATCTGAAGAACAGTCAAGAAAAGTAATCAAATTCATTTATAAGTGACTGTATGAGATGGATCTTTTGTCACTTTAAAAGGTTATCTTGAATTCTTTTTGCAAATGAAACATCAAATTGCTTTTGAAGAGAACTTTTGAAAAAAAATCATTCTGCATTATTGATCAAGTACCGTATCAATTTTGCCAGCAAAAGAAAATTGTATTAAAAAATCACACAGAAAAGATCCAACACAGTATGAGATGTAGGATTACATTATCTTTTCATGGCCCAATCTACCAAATTTCGTCAAGTTCATTTGGCAGATTCATGCAGCATTTATTTGTATTTTTAAAGTTCTAGAGTCAATGTTATAGTGGATTTTCTGGATCATGTAGTATCTTATTTTTCCATCACTACCAAATTCAAAATTACCAATTTGACATTCAACTTCTATTCTGAGTATCACTTCCATAGTAAAGTATCCCTTGATCATTTTCCGTGGTATTTTATGAGAACATGATTTTGCGTATGTGATTTTTTTACTCAATCCTGAACAAGATAATCATCATGACCTAATAAGAATAAGGCTAATTTTTTCAACTCGAGACAAATAAACAGTACCGGTAAACAGTGATAGATATAGTGTTGACATTACATCGACATATTGTGAAGGCTTTGGGTTTTACACTGCTGCAAAAAAACTGTTATTTATGACCAATTTATATTCCTTGAAGATATATTCTCTGGTTTATGAAATTTTGCTGCAACATTACTCATCTGCATTCATCTAAGTTATGTTATATTCCTATTTATACTTTGTTTGGGAAAGTAGCAATTATTGTGTAATATTTAGTATTTGCACTAATTAACATCAAACCGAGTCTGCAAAACCTTCAAATTTCACAGCATTTAACTTTCATACAAAATTCACAACCATTATGAAGAATGTAGACATGACTAAGTTTCCGGTATGCAGCCTCAACAAAAGTGCTAATGTGATGTCAAAACTGATTTATTTTTTAGTGACTTTTCGGTCTTCTTTATTGATACCTTTTGATTAGCATTTCATGTCAGAGTTGATTTAGTAAGAGATTCTTTCATTTCTTTGTGGTAAGAGTAGTGTCACTGGCATTGCATTGCTGATAGTGATGCTTGTATAAGCTTTGTGCTATGGTTTGAGTTTGATGCAGAAAATTTTATGTAACCCTTTTAACAAAGGCAAGTTATGTTGCTTTTGCAAACTCTGATGAGTTGTTTTGAATTGTATTGCATTATTTCAGTTGTCTCTTCAACACATTCATAAAATGTTTTTATACTTCAAATGCAAGTATCAGCTTGTTCATAAATGTACTTAAATCACTGATACTTTGGCTTCTTTTTGTTACCCTTGAGGTTTGTTCATACATGACTCCGCAAAATCTTGGCATATTTTTATTAGGACGACGTAAAGTGTAATACGCTTCTGGTAAGACAGAGCTCAATAAATATGTGCAAGTCTTTTGTTGTGCACAGTTGCCATTCAGGAACACATTTTTTTAAAATGGAGTGGCTTTTCTGCAATGGCTTACCGTGCTATATCGAACAAGCCTTCATTAAGAGTAAAAGTCTAAACAATTGTGCTTGAATTTATAAAAGAAGATGTTGATGACGGCCCTACAACATGTTCACAAAAAAATGACATACATGTATATAATGACATGCAAAATTAGTGACCTTTGACCTTGAGGCAGGGGTGGGGTCATGAAAGAGTTGCAAAGTAAACAAATCTGATGATAGTATGTTGCCAGACATTTAATTGTATTGCTACAGTGCAGATTCAGAATGTTTAATAGGGCCATAGTCCAAAAGAACTTTAACAAACTATTTGCTAGACTGATATAGATGTGCAACTTATAAAGCTCTTCCATATACCAAAGGTATTCACCAGAATTCTGAACAGTTAAACAAAAATTGTGTTAGCCCCAACAAATCAATCTTGAATGGAGCCAAGAATTAGTCTAAATTTTTGTTAACAGCAACTCAATATGGTGTGTGCAAAGAAGTGATTGTATCCTACTCCACACATGTTTACAGAACAAGTGCAGCAATTGTGTCGTCGAAATGTGGGTGTAACCAAAAGAAAATAGTTAGAAATTGCTCACTCCTATTATATGATTCTTTCATCTTGATTGACTTTAGATATAGGAATTGATTTATTATGATGCATTCAGATTTCTGCAGATGTTTTTATCCTTGCACAGAGCCTTGAGGGCCTAATCATGTTATAACTCCCATGCATTTTAAAATGAATGTGAACTATTTTTCATGAATCTTGATATGTGTAATTGTACAAAGATGATTATTGTTACAACTTTTCTAAAAATAAATGAATTCAATTTTGCAAGATTTGTGTTTTAGTGTTTGTTGTTTTGAGATTTTCATAAGTGTATCCATTTTGTTTGAATGAATACAAAAGGCAGTAGTATTGATAGAAATACATGTACAGGTGTAAAGTGTTTTTTTCTCCAAATGCAGGCCAACTGTTTTATGGAAGGACTTGGAGCATTGAATGAATCAAGTTGAAAGATAGCAAAGAATTAGGGCAATAAGAGTTGGAGAGAGCTTAAATATGACACATGACAGGATGTTTAAACATTGATAAGACAGAGAGAAAAGAAACCAAAAGCCAAGGTTGATAGACGCAAGAATAAGGATACAACTTAAAGAAGAAATCAAATTGAGTGTGAGAGAAAGTATGTTTAAGCAACAAGAGGACATCTTATACACTATTGTTCTCATCTCCCAACGACATGTTTACACCTTTATAATACTCCACAAATGGTACCGAGAATTCATGTGCACAAAGCCAAGTAATATTCATTCCTAGTTTCATCCTGTCAGACATTTTGACATGTTTTTAAAGTAATAGAGAATATCTGTAGTGTGTCCATGGGGGTGATAAAGCATTTGTAATTGCTGGATAAATATCAAATAATTCAAAACATGAAATCATGATGGAAAATCAGAAATGAATTTTACTTGGCCTGAAGACAGATACCACTCACACTCCAAAACTGTCTTTCATTACTCGTACATAACCACACAGGCTTCACCGACACACTGTTCATGTAGGACCAATACCCATCGCTAAAACAACTAACGCCTATTTAATTCAAACGTCTTCCATAACTAAAAGACCAATTACATGTAGTTTATGAATTACAGCAAAAACATCTCCAAAGACTCTAATTATGAAGATTTTGTTTGAAATGTACCAACTCCCAGAAAAGAAGAACAAATCTGGAAGTTAATATTAAAAATAAGAGAAATAATTAACATAAGGAAGGAATAAAAGACAACAAGACTTCCATTAGTTTCTAAATAAGTCACACTTTAATATCCAACAGCAAAGTTTGGTGACAAAGTGCTTCAATATATATCATACATAGATTGCAGTTATCAATGCATACGATTACAGCTGTTCATATTAAAAGTTTGAAACAAATCAATTCAGGGAAATCCTGAGATTAATTTAAAGTAGAAAGAACTAGAAGGACAGAGTTTATATTGTTGTTTCTTCTTTTCATGCTGAAATTAAACATCCCATTAAAACCCAAACTGGTATGCTCACCCTTTGTTATTTCAATTTTGTTTTCAAATGTGCATTTAATAAATCAGCAAAGAAATCATGAACAAGATTGTAATTGGGCAATCTTTATTGCGATACTGGATGGGTCGACATCAACAAATTAGTTTGGATGGATTTGTGTTCATATACAATAGCAACTGAAGTCTAAATTGGTATTCATTCCAAAGCATTTCTGTGGTGCAAAATGACACATCAAAGCCAGCTCAAATGAGCAAGTCTGTTCCAAACAACTTTAATATTCACAGCTTTCAAATGCATATCTCTTAATACAACAATAGGAATAGATGAGGAATCTAGACATATTCAAGGGCGATGGAATTATTCTTCTTCATAACCCTCTGGGAGTGCGTTGGATTCGACGTTGTGGAAGAGAGAATGGTTGCCGTCTCCCCATGGGAAGGACTACAAATGAAATGAAAGAAAGAAAAACAAATCAAGATATGTCAATGCTAGTGTAAACATGTCTGCTTTTTATATATTTTTGTTTGTCAAGTCACCTTAGTGGAAACAAAAATACATAAGAGCAATGAAAGATATAGCTCTGCATAGCTTTGGGAGAAATATAAAGATAAAAGGGTCACTGTGAAGAATTCCACTATTACTCTAGAAACTTCCAAAAGAGCTTCTACAAAACAAATGATTACATGTCTTCCAAACAGATCTAATATAGAAAATTTATTCCAAAAAACATGAATACAAGTCTTTGGAAACAAAAAGACTAGTATAAACAAGCCTTGACTTCTAGCAAATAAAGCAATACTTCCACAGAGTCATCCTTGTTGAGGATGATTTTAATACACTGTGGTATTTTCTTTTTGCAACCCCCAAACTTTAAGTTTAACTGCTTTGGCCACACTTGCATATATATACAGATGTTAGAAAGAAATTGTAACCTTGTATATAAGTTGGTTATAACATTAGCTGAAAAGTTGGTTATAACATAAGCTGAAAAGTTGGTTCTAACAAAAGCAGAAAAGTAGGAGAAACAGATGGGTGACATTTTTGAAGAAATCAGATAAAAGATAGGAATTTTCTGATGTTATTAATTTGTTACTGATCAAAGGAAAATTCTATGATTTTACTACAGAACAAATGGGAGAGGTGCTTGAAAGGTAAAACACAAATTTTCCTCTTGGTTTTTGATTAACCTTAATTCCTAAAACTGTCAGTGTTTCTCTCCATGTTCTGGTTTAAACCAACATGATGCTATACGGTAGAGATCCCCTTTAAATTTCAACAATGGAAGAAGAGCTCGACATTATACAGCATCCAGGACACATGAGTGCCCCAAATTTAGGTCCAGAACCCTTCCACAACCATTTCAAAATTTCAACATTATCTCTAAGAATTATGCATACAGACCCTACTAAGTTCAACCTAGTCCCTGTTTCATAAAACTTGCCATCTATAATAAGTTACAATAACTGTTATAAGCTACTAAAATTGTGGCATCTGATTGGCTGGTGCTAACTTGTCATAGAATTTCAGCATTTGTTATTGATATTAAAATTTAATGAAACAGGGTCCTGGATCCTTTAAATAAAAGTGTCTTTACCTTTGTCCTAATCCTAAGATGTGGGTACGCATGAAACTCAGGCTTGTGAGCGGCAAAATGAGCCTTGTGTTCCAATTCTCCTTTGTAAGCATTCACCATGCAGAATATCACTCCTGGAATCGCTACCAGGAAAGACATGTACTTCCAAGTCTTGGCAGAACCTAAGAAAAGAAAATCAAGAAATTACATTTATAATTTATTTTTTTGCAAATTTATTTTGCCTCCCCTTACCAAAGTAGCAAAAATTAATTATGGAATATAACCATGTCTTTGGGAAAGAACATAAGAGAAGCAGTTTGAGGGGAAAAAAATGGAAAAAAATTAGATGAAAAAAAAAAAGGTAGACATGTTTTTACAGGAGGGCATGTTTCAAACACATGAATGCTATATTATTTAAGACCCCTCAAGCCCTTTCCATCAAGAGAATCCAGAAAGATATATTTTGAGGATATGTGCAATCACCTATCATGGACCAGTTGCCAAAGAGAGATCTCCCATAATATCACTGATTTAGTCTTCAAAGTTGAGAACTTTCTTCAATGAAGAGGTTCATCTGATTGATTACATGGTATTGTTGTACTTTTCTCAGACTCAAACTTACATCAACTTTCTCCTTAAATGTGTGTCATTTAGTATTTTTTCACATGAACCAAACTGTCTCATTTCATTAAAACTTCGCAAGTAATTGACCCCAACAATCTTATAGGACCAAAATCACATTTGCATTACTAAATTCATGAAAAAGGAAAAGAAATCATAACCCCATCCAATTTTGATAGGTGATTTTCTGTGTGATCTGTAATCTAGATAATAATAATAATAAATAAAAAAGCTTAAATAAAAAAAATGTCTGGAAAATATGCGGACATTCCTCATCTTTTAGGACGCATTTTGTCGGCGTTTACGAGGATATCCTCGTAAACACGGACTAGAAATGCGTCCTCAAAAATAAGGATCGTCTGCATTTTTTTGTCATCCTGAGCTGGTCGTTGGCGATGCAAAACATGGATTCCGTGTAAGAAAATAACCCCAGTTAACCGTCTGCTTTTATGGTTTGTCCGTCTTCCCAAGGATTTATCGCTCATATTGAACGTGAAAGTCTCTGTACAAAGTCAATGTAAAAATGCATCAAGAAAATTGATCCTCAGATCCTCATTACGGTAGATAACTTCACACAGGCGCCCGCCCGCAACCCACCATCGGTATGTACTTGTATTGTGCAGCGGCGCGGTTTGCCGTGAAACCTGTGAAAAAGTGTATAGAGTAAAGTACCCGGTTTTCGGCCACTTAAGACAAAATTCTATTTATTGGACTCTTTACTTCCTATTTATTATCATTTCTTGTTCAAATCATGAAGCAAATATTATTATTATTTAAACAAAAAAAGAATCCCCCAAAAAAATCACGAATTGCCATGACAATATTCATTTCAATTTTCACTGTTTTGGAGCCGGTTATCGGCCGAGCGTTTCAGTTTACGGCCGCATGTACAAAGTCAATAGGAAGCGCGCGCGCGCGCCGTGCGTTTCTGCGCTGATGTATAGCACAAGCGGGCGGAGCAGGTATCCCACGCCGGAGCTCCCGGGTGCTCGCCTGGCCGAATACAGGCACAGCAGTGATCGGAAGTTGGAATCTGAATTAGACGGACATATCGTGTGTGCGTCGCGGTGTGCGGCTGCATTGATTTAATACATGCGATGAGATACTTTTGAGCTTGCGACCAGCACAAAATCGGGCTCTAAATCTGAAAAATACTTGAAATAAAGCTCATTTTATGGTACCCATATTTCTTACATACACGCGTAAGAAACTCGATTTTTCAGATTTGGGTAGCGGGACCGCCGATTACATCGCTAAAATGTGATATTTTAGGATATATTTTTCATTGCAAATGTGGTTCTTCAGTGACACTGGCATGGTATGGTATGTGTGGGATATGTGTTATGCTATTATGCGATGTATTTTAAAGTGATTTTACCATGTATCCAACCAATTGGCCGAAAACCGGAGCTGACCGATTATCGGGTACTTTACTCTACTAATATTAGAGAGATCGACAGAATGCCGCAGAACGCAATCCTATCTGCTACTGTGGGGAAAACTCGATGAGAGAAACATGCCTTACAACAACATTGTTGAATATTTTACCTTAAATTTGGTATCCTCTTGCAGCTAAGAAGTTCCTTTCTCTAAATATGTCATTTGCTGCCACTAATTTATCGTCTAGCACAAGATAAAATCCATCTGAATGCACAATAGTCAGAGAGCTCCGCGGAAGCAACTTCGCTGGGAGCTGCCATTTTGTTGAATATGTTGTTGTTGTGGTTGCTTTTTCGACTTACGTTCGCGAAGGGGTGAGCCCCATCTACGTTCAATAAATGCCATTTTCTTATAGCGGAGATCATGAGCTTTCGACTGACACCAAACTTGGCAGGTAAATTTCATTTTTAATTCTCATAAAATCCATTCCAATTAAAAGTAATCATTTTTCTCAAAAAATAAGGCCATAATTCTTTAAAAAAACTCATAGAAACCATAATTTAAAATTATGAAAAGGCATGCAAAAGTAGTATTTTCTGAAAGCTTGAAGTGTTGTGATTCCAATGATGTACGTTGATTTTGATATGGCATGTGCGATAAGCTGCGACTTACGTTTGTTTATAACGGTGTCGAATCTAAGAAATCTGGAATCGCATCTTGACTGTGTGTGTGATGGCTAGCTGATGTTGGATTGTTGTAAATCTGACGTTCTAGACTCTAAAAACAGGCAGAATGAAACACTGAATCTTCTACGCTTTAACTTGAAATATATCTGTAAGTCTATAAGCTACTGAGCTGATTTAAGCACCATTCTATTTCTCATTTTACAAGCTTTCCAATGATACCAAACTTGTTGGGGTTCCTTCACAAATTCAAAATTTCATCGTCCTCCCTACTAATATCAACGTTTATCCGAAAAATATTCCAAAAATAACAAGAAAACTGACACGAACCAGGCAAAAAACACAACAACTTTTAACTCATGATCTTTTTTTGGACATTTAATGAATATTTATTTCATTTTGGGTATGTTTTAGTAGGGTATCTCAACGCCGGAGTTACGGTTCAAATTTTGGATACCTTTAGCTTTCTGAACAAGTGCCAGAAAATCATTGCGGAATCCGGAATCTGTTTTTTAGGGTTTGTTTACCCTGGTCCCTGCCTCAATGTGCAGGTCTAGATCTATGGGGAGCAGTTAAGGCTTGGTGATATCAATATCATATATTTTACATTATCACCAAGCCCTTGGTGAATAAGGCTAAGTCTCATAGAATTTTAGGCTACGTGACAAAGCATAGACAACGTCATGGCCGCGAGTGGCGCTGGCCATACCGTTGCGGAGGGTAGCCGGTTCGCCGGTTCCTCATAGAATGAACAGCATCAATACAGCCAACAGAAAACAACAATATTCAACAATTCAACATACATATACAAACATTAGTTTCATATTTTATACCTGCTGCATCTTCCGCTGCCGGGCCATGAGCTGTTGCTGTCGATCTCCTTGTCAATGAAGTAGAAAATTGACGGCGAAAAACGTTCATCATTTGAGAAGCCATTTTGACAAATTTGTGGACAGCTTATGACATGGCCTCGTTCAGTCTAATTCGTTTCGTTTTACGATCTCTTTTAATTATTTTAGTTCACTGCTTTCAAATAATCTAAAAACTTATTCTGATCCAATAAAATCTTTTTATCAATCATTAAAATATTAATAAAATCGGATTTATAGTAAATATTTAATTTTTAAATCTACAAATGATATAAAGAAATAGGAGACGACTTTATTTATCGTTGCTATCCCTGTAACGAGGATGTATTCTTAAAAAAACATGTTTCGATCATTTACTCATTCCAGACTCGTGAAATCATACGAATAACCTTAAATACGGAATAGGTAAGTTTTGCTGTTTCTTGAAATGGTAGATTTGGCACTCTCTATCTTTATTTTCTGTTGTTATTCTGTTATTCAAGGAACGGTGCTGTGACATTTAACCCAAGTCAAGGCCAATGCCAGGGAGCTCCGTCCCCCGAGCGCACGGGCGAAGTTCCCTCGAGTTACCGTTGCACGCAGCTGAATTGAAGGGGGGCATTGGAACTTGATTGATCTAGCCATAACCCCGCCCTTTATCCACCGCCAAGTTCAGGGATGGTACATCATACATGTTATGATGTAGATCTAATGTAAATCCTTGTAAATTTGTGTTGTTCTTTCTGGAGATTATAGAGCGCGAAAATTAATGTAAGTTTGTATCCTGAAAATTCTTTTATGATTGATAGAGTCTAGACTACATGTAGACATCTAGGTCTAGAGCTACCAAAGTTCACGTTTGCAGAGATTTTTAATTTTAGAAAATGTAATATTTGATTCATGATTTCACAGTCATATTCTAGATCTAGATCTAGATCTAGATTCTAGATCTAGACCTAGAGTCTACACAAATATATTTAGACCTCTATTTCAAATATTACCAAATTGACGGCAAAGTTTGTTATTACAAATTGGTGCAACTAAGCTCAGTACGACTAGACCTACTAGTAATTTAGTTTAGAAGTCTAGAATCTAGTAGTACAGTACAGTAGAAAAGTTATTGTCAAATTCTAAGACAAAAGTCAAAGGATTCCGAAGATATCGCGATCTAAACATTCAATGTCGGATTCGTGTGCGCGCTGCAACTCGCAAAAACAACGAGACCTTACTTCTCGCATGGCCATGGGGGTTTCCAGCTGATTTATCACAAAAAGCGATCAATCAAATCGCTTTTTGTGATGATAATTGCATATTTTGCAAGGCAAAATATTATACAATCAGTTGATGCCACTTTTTACTTACAATTTTGATGACATCTGCGCTAAAAATTATTGAAAGGCCTAGGTCTATGTCTTGAAGTCTATTCCAAATTAAGAGAAGATGTGTTCACTATCTTTCTTTGACTTTTCAAAATTGAGTTACAGAAATATGGAAAGTTCCAAATTATTATTGAGGGAAAAGCTCAGAAAATGAAATAAATAAAATCTACAGTGCGTCCCAGAAAAAACGAAACTGAGAATTATTGATGTTTTATCATAACTTAATGACCATTATAATTAACGTAATATATGTATCATATATTTGTAAAGCTTATCCTCTTTCATTTCATTTAAGTGGTTTTGTTGCAACAAACTTTTGTTAAATGCTAGTAAGACTCAATATGTTGTTTTTAGATCAAGGGGCAAAAGAATCCCAGATAATATTGACCCCCTGACAATAGGTGGTCATCTGATCAACCGGAGTCAAAATGTAAGGTTTCTTGGAGTTACAGTTGATGATCATTTAACTTAGAAAGATCACCTCAGCAATGTTTGTACCAAGGTCTCGAGGAGTGTTGGTGTGATTTTTAAGTTACGCTTTTTTTTACCAGAGCAAACTTTAGTAACTCTTTATAATGCTATCATTATGCCTCACTTAACTTATTGTAATGTTGCATGGGGAAATACGTATAGGAGCCATATAAACAAGTTAATAGTCCTTCAGAAGAAAGCTATCAGGCTCATTACAAATTCAAATTACAGAAGTCCAAGTAATCCTTTATTTGTGCAACTTCAGATGTTGCCTCTTGATGAATTAGTCTCCATGAATTGTTTGATATTCATGTACAAATCTCAATCTGCTCAAAATAATTCATTTTTAAAAGATGCGTTTATTGTTAATTCGACTGTCCATTCATACAACACACGTCAGAGAAATCTTATCCATCAGCCGTTTGCGAGAACACAAACTGCTTCGAACTCTTTTGTAATTAATTGTATCAAAGAATGGAATAAGTTGCCACAAAACATCAGATCCAGTCCAACACTACCTATGTTTAAACATACATGTCGAGAATATCTTTTTGAGAGATTACAAAATATGTTAAAGTAAATCCTGGAAAGCCATGTGTGTATGTGTGTATGTGGGTGTGTCTGTGTGTGTGTGCGTGGGTGTGTATGTGTATGTTTAGATTACGGTTATATAACAATACAACGTATTTCTCATCGACTTATGCAAGAAGAAATGTTCATTGGTTTATTCTGCCATTGGTCTAGTTAAATTGACAGGGAAAGGGGGAGGCTCTTGCTCTCGGATGTTTACGTACACCGAAGAGCAGATTTGGGTTGTTTTGTGTGGGGGTGTTGTGTGTGTAGTGAATATGCTTGTGTGTATGAATGCGTTGGGTTGTGTGGTACGGGGTGGATTCTGCTTGCATTTTTTATATAATTCGACGATAAGTATGCATGTTTGTTTGGCTGCAGATAGTTTTTTCTATACATTTGCTCACGGTGGAAATAGATTGTGTGGAAGTTTCTTTGGAGTTTATCGATGTAAGGTTTTGGATACAATTACACATAAAATAACATGGCAGTGAAATTATCTTTCATGACATTAAATGTTAGAGGAATAAGAGATAGGTTAAAAAGAGTGAATATTTTTGAATGGTGCAAAACTAAAAAGAATAGTATAATTTTCTTACAAGAAACATATAGTACAGTAGAGATAGAAGAGCGGTGGAAACAAGATTGGGGAGGGCCAATGTTTTTTAGTCATGGGTCAAACCATAGTAGAGGGGTTCTTATTTTATTTTCTAATCATTTAGATTTTGAAGAAAAAAAAATTAAAGTAGATGAAGAGGGGAGATACATTATTTTTAAAGGTGAAATACAAAGGGTTAAAATGCTATTGGTTAATGTTTATTTTCCAACGAGAGATAAAGAAACTTTACAAATTGAATTTTTGAAGAAGTTAGATGAAAGTATTTTTGATCAGTGTGATCGGGACTATTTAGTTTTATTAGGAGGTGATTTCAATAGTATATTGGATGGAAAATTAGATTATGTGGGGTCAAAAACACCGGTGAAATCTCGGGTTATTGATTTGATTAAGGAATTTTTAAATAAATACGATTTAGAAGATATATGGAGGAAAAAAAATCCGAATGTAAAGCAATTTACTTTTCGACAAAATTGGCCGGTGGTGCAAAGCCGTTTAGATTATTGGTTTATACCTTGTAGTGTTGAAAAATTGGTGGGTACGTGTGAGATTTTGACATCTATTACGCCAGATCATTCTGGCGTTAGGCTAGAATTTAATGATCTTGTTGATAAGTTTGTTTTTGGGAAATCATATTGGAAATTTAACAGTAGTTTATGTATGGATAAAGATTTTGTTGAAGAGATGAATAAGGAAATACAGGAATTAAAAGCTGAATGGTCATTACAGATTTTGAATAAATTAGTATTTTGGGATTTTTTAAAGATGAAAATTAGAGAATTTATTATAACATACTCGCGGAAAAAGGCAAAAGCAAGGAGGGTTGAAATAGAACTGTTAGAGAAACAAATCAAGGATTTAGAAGGCGAACTGGTAGTGGGACCCACTAAATATATTGTTGATTGTATTGAGGAGAAAAGGGATAAACTAAATAAATTGTATGATTTTTCTCGACAGGGCATTAAAATAAGATCAAGAGCACCTTGGTTTGAAGATGGAGAAAACAATACGCAATATTTTGAACAGTTGTTAAAATCGAATAAAAGGAAAAGTGTAATTAGGGAGGTGTACAAAGAAAATGGGGAAACTACTAGAGATAAGGAGGAAATTTTAAAGGAAATTAAACTATTTTATAAAGATTTATATTCTTTAAGGGCTGATATAAATCAAAACGACCCTTTCTTTTTTAATGATATTTCAAAGTTAAATGAAGACAATAGGGATATCTGTGAAGGTAAATTAACTAAAGATGAATGCTTGAAAGTTTTAAAAGAAATGAAATTGAATAAAACCCCGGGAAATGATGGGTTAACAGTTGAATTTTATTATACTTTTTGGCCAGCTTTGGGTGATTTGTTAGTAGAAGTATTGAATGAAACATACGAAAGGGGGGAATTAACGGCATCTCAAAAACAAGGGGTAATTACCTTAATTGAGAAGGAAGCGAAAGATACTCTCCATATAAAAAATTATCGACCCATCACGCTTTTGAATGTAGATTATAAAATTGTATCTAAAGTTCTAGCAAAAAGAATGAAAGAGGTTTTAAATGAAATAATTCATCATGATCAAGTTGGATATATAAAAGATAGAAATATTGGGGAAGCTGTACGATTGATAGATGACATGTTATTTTATTCTATGCATTATGGGGAACAAGGGAAAGGGTTTTTGTGTGCAGTGGATTTTGAGAAAGCTTTCGACTCTGTATCTCATAGATATTTATTTCAAATATTGAAATTGTTCGGTTTTGGAGATTCATTTTGCTCTTGGGTAAAATTATTGTATAAGGGGATAAGTAGTTGTGTTATGAACGGTGGTCACTCCACGGGGTATTTTGAAATAGAAAGGGGAGTAAGGCAAGGGGACCCATTATCGCCATATTTGTTTTTGGTTGCCATCGAAATTTTGGCGCATGCAGTAAGGAGGGACAACGGTATTAAAGGGATTACATTTGGAAAATCTGAAATTAGGCAAGTGTTATATGCAGATGATATAACAATATTTTTGAAGGATATTGATTCGGTTAGAAGGTTGCAATATATTTTTGAATCATTTGAAAAAATTAGTGGTCTTAAAGTGAATAAAACAAAGACACATTTTATGTGGATGGGTGAGGATGAGAACAAACCTGATGGGCCTTTATTTGGAAATTTGGTTAAGGAAATACATATTTTAGGGGTTAGTTATTCATTAGATCGAAGAATAAAAGATGATTTGAATTATAAAGAAATTCTAAGTAAAATAAAAAAATTGCTTGTATGGTGGAAACAAAGAGATTTAACTATTATGGGTAAAATACATTTGCTAAAAACTTATGCGCTTTCAAAATTAAATTATATTTCATCTCTCGTTATTGTCCCTCATTGGGTATATAAAGAAGTTACAAAAATTTCATTTGAATTCATATGGAGGGGGAAAGATAGAATTAAACGGGCAATTATGTATCAGGATTATGACTTTGGAGGATTAAGAATGATTAATTTTGAAATGTCCGTTAAAATACAGCGCATAATGTGGATAAAACGTCTTTTATATGGAGAGAAAAGTTTGGGATGGAAATTGTTTTTTGATCATTGCTTACAGTTTGTGGGTGGTAGATTTATTTTTGTATGTGATTATGATTTAAACAAGATTAAACTCGTTTTAGATATTCCACCATACTATATGGAAATGTTGCAAGCATGGCAAGAGACAAGTAATTTAAGATATTTGGAGGGTTATATTAATCCAATTATTTTTAATAATCAGAATATATGTATAAATGGAAAAAGTATATTTGATAGATACTTGTTTGAAAGAGGGATTGTTCAACTGAATCATTTGGTTGAGAAAGGTCATGTTAAGCCTGTTAAATATTTTATGAACCTCGGTATGAAAGGTAATAATTTGCTTATGATTATTGATATTTATGATGCGATACCCAGGTTATGGAAGGATGATTCAGGGTTAATAGAATTCCTCGAGGTTGATTTGATAAGCTTTAATACTTATTTCCATATTTCTAGTAAAAAAATACAGTTTGTGGATGTGGGTTCAAGAACAATCTATGATTATTTCATCAAAGCACTGCAACGAACGTATGATTTGCAGGTAAGGGATGGGCAAAATGATTATGATTTTATAGATAAAGAATTAAAAGAAATATTTGTTAGACCAAGAATTACTATACTCATTAGAAAACAACGTGAATTTCAATTTAAATTATTGCATGGAGCCATATACACTAATGAGCATCTTCATAGATTTGGTTTTGTTGGTGATAATTTATGTTCGTTTTGTAAGCAGGAAACAGAAACATACAAACATTTATTTTTATCTTGTGGGAGCGTTCAAAGGTTATGGCAGGCTTTAATACAACTTTTTGAGTTAGATGAAATTAAAGATTTAGAATGGCGAGATATATTTGTTGGGTTGGTAGGTAGTTCATATAGAATAAAAATGTGTAATACTATCATTTTCATGGTGAAGTATGTTACATTTATGTCAAGATCGGGGGGGCGAGTACTCACTTTAGAAAAGATGAAAAAAAGCATTTTTAAGTATAGGGATGAGGAAAAGAAAATAGCAATTAAAATGGGAAAGCTAGGATCACATTTCTTAAAGTGGGAGCAGCTTAAGATTAATTAAGATTTGCTTTCTTCTCCACCGTGAGCTTGTTAAAAGCGTAACTCGATTTTGCGGCCTGGATAACTTATTTAGTATATTTTTCTTAAGTTGAGAATGTTGGCAGACATCCACTGAGTGAGTACTGTGTGTGTGTGTGTGGGGGGGGGGGGGGTGGGTGGGTGGGTGGGTGGGTGAGTATGTGTGTGAGTGGGTGAGTATGTTTGTGTGATAGAGGGTGAGTATGTCTGTGTGATGGAGGGGGCAGGGAGGGGGCAGGATTGTTTCAGTAAAATTATCTCCAGATTTGTTTTTTTTGTAATATATAAGTAAATAACATTTACAATTGACGTTTACTTTGTTGCTAAGTTATATTATACTTCAAATAAGTTTGTGTTTAATTATGTTTATGTAAAAGCATCAATATTGAACACGTTTATTTTATTCAATTGTATGTCATGGTTTGTATTACACATCTGGAGAAATAAAACAAAATTGTTAAAAAAAAAATAAAAAAAAAAAAAAAAAAAAAAAAATGTGTGTTATCTTTTTTTCTGTTCCCATATTTACTCATTAGTTATCATTGTAAATATGTTTTTGTCATCGGTTATTCTAAATACTGTTATTTTGTTTTTGTTTATGTACCTTTTAAGGGGCCCCTTATCACAAGCTCTGCTTCTCCGGGGTCCCAAACCTATCATGTTTTTTTATTTCTTTTGTGTCAATTGATTGTAAAATGTTGTGTTTGATTGGTTTGAATAAACTTGAACTTGAACTTGAACTTGAACATGCAACTCATATGATTCATATTTCACGCATGAGTGATTAAAAACAATTTGAAGAGAGGGTACCAAAAATCATTTGGTGGGAGGTATCTGAATTTTAAAGAGAAAATTACATTTCTACAAAGTTCATTTTCTGCCCTTTCATATGACACCTCAATCAGGAAAAATTAGCCAGGAATGACAAAGTTCTGTTTGTTTAAAGGTAATACAAAGTTTCGGGAATTTTGAAAATTGGGTGGATAGTAATTCTTTACAATTTTGATACATTTGGATGCCCCTGTGGATATATTATGAGCACTAAAAAATTTAGCCCCTAAAACACTTCTGCTTTCGAGAAAAATTGAATATAAAAATTTACCGGTGCTCCCGGTAAATTTTGATAAATTTTCAAATAGCGCCTACGGCCGTACAATGGTAGTTGCGACCATGACAATCTCAGAATTTGTAGTTGTAATATATAATTTCCAAACGGGAATAGCTAATCGGTCGATTTTAGTCAAGAAACATTGTTTTATAGCTTAATTAATATCTTGACCTAGAGAGGGAGCTATACAACATAATGAGTTTATTGTTTACAATTTCATAACTTTAGACTCTATTTCAACCGCGACAACGATCACTGAATATTGTAGGATCGCGTATGCTTCCAATATGTTCATTTGAACCAAATTCATGACCCCATACCAAAACTTTGTATTACCTTTAAAGGTACTATGTCCCTTTTGCAGCCAACCTCAAATTCTGTAGAACTTTGCAGGAATTATGAATATGTCATGTATGTCCTATCTGTGAAATTTAAACGTTAGCAGTGTCCTCATATTCAAATTATGCAAGGAAACCCGTTTACTTGCTATACTTCACTGTCAGACACTTATTGAGTGACTGACTGGCTTTTTTCTTCTTTGGTAATAACATACATGAAAAGAGTTGTAAAGGGTACATGAGCATTTGTCTACATCAATAACCCACTTGTGATGACCAAGATTAAACTGATTGAATCTTTGCGCAGCATAAAACGTATGACCATTCGGTACAATTGTCTGAAAATCAAGACTATTACTTTTGGGCTCTATAGCCCTAAAGTCGATTCGACAACTAATAGTCGTTATTTTCCCACTTTAAGACTTTTTCGAGCCCCACCTTTTTAGGGAAGTTCTAAATTAGTATTATCTTTCAAATGCAGTTGGAATTTAACTTTTTCATTTTTTTGGCCTGCAAATGGGACATAGTACCTTTAATGTAATGGCTAATGCTTTCATTTCCATAATTTGATTAAACAAATTCATTTTTACTGGGGGGGGGGGGTATGGAGCTTTTTTTCTCACCCCCCCCCCCCCCCTTGAGCAAAAATAAATTGAGGCCAGGGGGGGGGGGGACGGGGGCCTGGATCCGCCCCTGGTAGTAGTAGAAGTAGTTGTAGTAGCAGTAGTCGAGTCTGATTTTATCATCATCATTTCTACAGCACATTCTTGTACATGCGTATACACTTAAATTGTACCAATCACCTGAAAAATAATTTTTTTATAGCTAGAATGTATGAGATCAACCTTTAAAAATTGCTAATGAGCATGAAGAAATAAAGGATAACATAAAAACTCAGCGTATAGGACGTGCATGGAGCCGAAGTCGGGTTTGAGGTCCTTGGCACCCTTTTTTAAGGTGCGTTAAGTATAGCAAGATGTTTTACTATTTAATGAGAATATATCTAAATTAGAACATCTCTAAATTGTAAAAATAATATTTGAAGCTCATATTTTAAATACAGTGTAGCCACATAGAACCCCTTACATCAAGAGCAAGACATGTTTTGCTGATTGATACACTTGTGGACTCCATCAATTTTGTAACAAACTGATAATTTGCTGTGGGAAGTGGGAATTAAGGCAGAAAAACAAGAGAAAAGGCTGGTGAAAGTTTGACAGAAATTGTCCATATGATAAATTTGAAAATTGAAATGTCTAAATCTATGTACACCTGTAAATTTAAAATTGGCAATTTAGTCCTTGGACTTTGATGTATTTTGAAACAATTCTCCCATTCATTAATCTTAGGTCCCATATGTACATGTATGATCACAACTTGAAGAAAATAGTCTTACTGTTTCTGCAATTAATGTCTGTTAGTTCATCCAAAGAGATGCCAGAGAGCTTGTGGTAACTCCTTTTTTGTAATACATGTGATTCTTCTGCTTTCATTCAGAATTATTTGCTATCTAGATTGGCTTTCCTAATATTTGTTTTTATGCAACTTTTATTAAAATAAAAGTTGCATAAAAAAAAATATTCTATACCTCACTCCTTCCCCCACCCCCCTATCACTTCCGATTTGTAAATCATAAAATACTGGAACTAGATAGTAGCTCTGTTAGTAAATTTTCTACCCTGCATTCTCCAATAGAGATGTCGTAGACGAATGGCACAATCACTCAACTTGAAATGGAAAGGTCGTGGGTTCAATCCCCTCCTCATCATTTATGTCTTTGAGCAAAGCATTTCATCTACGTAACATTGCTCCTCTCCATCCAGGTGTTAAATGGGTACCCGGAAGGATGGAACGATAATGTGGTTGGATTTGCATGTGCGTGCTCGTAAAAGAGCAACTGGCTGGGATGTTCCCAAGGGAGTGGAGAGTGTGCACACTGTAATTTGGAGAATCGTAACAGAATCTATTGACTGGGTTGATATTACTGTAAGCACTTTAGATGGGTATATTGTAACTAGTAAAGTGCTTTATAAGAAACAGATTTTATTTGTATTTCCATCTTTGTGAAAGTATCAATAAATTAAATATGTGTGAATCATCCTTATAACTGATAGTGTTGTATATACCATTACCAAACACTGGTGGTATCTCTATTGTTTTAAGAAATCACCTATGAAAAGCAAACTAAGTTTATTTAGCAGGCATTAGTAATATTAGAACCTAGAACAGAGTTTTTTGTTGTTGTAATTATTGTCAATGGAATTTATCGATTTTGTTGTTGTTGTTGTTTAACACTTTGACTTAGCAGTACACAATGTTGAATGCAGTTGAACAAACCTCTCAAAGTCAAATGCTACAAGACTTTAAACCATTCAGAATCACATTGACTGAAGACTGCATTAGATTTTTTTAAAGCTATCATAAATAATTACAAGTTCCCATGCCAGAGAACCAAATTTCCATTCAGTTTAGTATTGTAGTTTGAAAACTGCGGTAACGGCTTTGTCCTTTAATTTTATGAACTAACAAAAAAAATAAGGGATATGGACAGAAATTGGTTCCAAGTAAAGTGATATGTCAGACCCTTTTTATCTCTTTTGTTGATGATGAATACAAAAATTAAGAGTGTCCATCATTAATAGAGGTAAGGGATATACATGTATGCATGTATTTTATTTTTTTTTTGGGGGGGGGGGGGGGTTAATTTTTCGATTTTTTTTTTTTTTTTTTTTTTTTTTTTCCTTATTTATACAATTTTCACAATAAATCAAATTCATGAAAGGCTTTCTTTAATTCTTTTAACTCTATTTCAATAGGAATTTCTTTTAAAAGTAGCAGTGAAAATTGCTGACCATAGACTCTGAGACTGACACATATTGTTTATATTAGGACAGTGTCTGTGTGATCATGGCTTCAGACTACACATAGCCTACAATGATATTAATACCTAGAATAACTTAGATTCCTTCATCATTAAACAACTGCTGTGTCCATTTCCGACAGACATACCAATGCAATTATGAAGGCATAACAGCATCAGTTGTCTGACAGATCATATGCCTGAATATGATAAAACGTAGAGAAACCTTTTACACTATAAAATAGTATTAAATTCAGTGTTAGAAAACTAATTTCATTATTTTCACTATTGGATACAATTTTTCAGACAACCGCAGTTGGTCTTTTGGGATGGATTTAATTAATTTAAAATGTGATCCATCATCCGTTAGTGTACTTCCCAGATCATCTCCCCAACCCATATACCGGTAGTCACGTACATAATGTCCTAATTTCTTTTCAGAATTTTTTGCAAATTAGGAGGAGGAGTTCCATCTTATTTGATATTTTGTCTGTTCATAGAAAATTAGAAATGCTATTGGGTCAATATCTACAAAAATGTTGTTAATTCAAATTTAATTTGTATATTTTCTATAGGCATTGAAAACGATGAAGAAATGTTGGGGGTCCAGACCTAGATTTTGGGCACCCATTTGTTCTGGGTTAGTGTCGAGCCCTGATGTGCTAACCTAAAACAAGGTTAAATTACACTCATGTGATTATTTTACTTAACCCCATTATATAGACATCCTCTGGATGATACGGTATTCATTTAATTTAAAACCATCAAATGACTAAAAAAAATTGAGGGGGCTGAAAAACGGGGAAGGAGGAGGGGACAAGAAACAAGAAATTCTTTATTGGCCTAATATTAGTGCTAGGATACACTGTGTGTGAAGTACTCCATATCCAACTGAGTTCTAATGAAACCCCTACCAGCTTTATTTATTTTGTTCATCTAACAGTTGTTGTGGCACCAGCACGTCTGTGATATTGAACCCAGGAGTGTCACTAGATCATTTTGAAATGGGGGGGGGGGGGGGTGTAAACATATTACTTTTTATAGAAAACCAAACTAAAATAAATTTTGATGTGAGTGCATTAAATGTGCAGTCAAAGTTAATTGGAAGGAGTATTTTCTGGCAATAATCATTCATTGCCCATGGGTATTTTGATTGGGGATGTAACCCCCGACCCCCCCCCCCCCCCCTTACCCCACCTACCCACCACTAATTATACCCCAGAATATACCTTGCTGATGAAGCCATAGTTCTGGAGGTCATGACTAAGCAGAAACATTTCATGCATTGTTTGTTATTTGTTTTACAGTGTTGGGTTTGGTCTGTCTTTCATTTATTGTTTGTTCATTGTTTGCAGAGTTATTCTTGCGGCGATCAGACAGATTAGCACAGATTTGTGAGGAATACATATCTGTTACTATAAGCAAAGGAGATCAAAGGATCAACATTGTTGTGCTTCTCCTTATGCCCAGCTTTTCAGCATTTTTGGTAAGCATCATCTTAGTAATCTAAATGTCTTTATATTCTCAAATTTGTCTTAACATTTCTAATATAGACATTTACAGATATTTTTAAAAAATGTCATAAAGAATAATTTGTGTGTAAAGAAAAATGAGAATGATTGATATATAAATACTTGTTAATACTTTTTTTTGAGCAAGTTTGAGTATCAGCCTGGTCTTTTTCTCTTTTCATTCATTAATTGATAAATTGGCAGAACAATTTGCATGTGTCATTCTGCTTAACTGCTTAAATTTGCTATGTGGCAAACATGTACAGTAAGTGCAGGTACATGTAGTTTATAATGTACTGTTAGTGTATACACTAAAATCAAAGTAAACAAACAGAGTGGAGAGTAAAGTAGTATCTCTTTGCTAACATGAAATAAAGAGGGTTCTGTATCTCTTGTGGATATTCTAATCGTTCAAATAACATTTAGTGTTCTTATCAGAAATTCAGTTTTCAGTGTCAACTGTCATGAAAATGAACAATAATTCAATCAAGCAGTCCCGTGTACAGTTTGCTTCAGTGCATTATGGACAGTAGCCAAAGAACTAAATTTCTGTTTCATACATTTCTGTATCTGAGTGCAGATTAAGCCTGCATGATTAAAGTGCTTTGAGGGAGATATCTCTGAACTTAGATTCAGAGACATGTATGCAGTGCGTAATTATACTGGATGACGATGGAATTTGCATAAGTAATTGACTTGAAATCCTATAGTATCACCCTCATCATAAATCAATATTGCCACTTCAGCGAAGGGTTCCTTGTGTGATGATAGAGAGCAGGATGAGAAAAATCAATAGAATTATATTATTCTTCTGTGCAGCATATTTATTTTATTGTCAACGAATGATGCATGGTAGCTAGAGCCGAAATATGCAGGAAAATGTTTAATGAGAAAATAGTACATCTACTTGATTATAATTTCTGCCATAGGTACTGGTAATGTTGTTTTTTCGTTTGTATGAATATTGATTTACAATGCACTTATTGTTTTGGGGTTGTATTAATTGAGGAGGATAACAGGGGTTTTAAAACCTGCAGAGCTATCTCAAGATATGTTTGAGATATGTACATAAAAATAATGCTCTGCAACTTTTACTTTTTATTTATTTTTATCTTTTTATGCCTCCGCTACAAAGTAGCCGGAGGCATTATGTTTTCTGGTTGTCCGTCCGTCCGTCCGTCCGTCCGTACGTACGTCCGTACGTACGTCCGTACGTCCCGTTCTCGTGATCGCGTTATCTCAAGAACCAATTGATGGATTCCCTCCAAACTTGGATCATGTATGTATCTAACAGAGCCAATGAACTGATTAGATTTTGGGGTCACGAGGTCAAAGGGCAAAGGTCACAGGGCTCATTATGTATACAAAAATAGCTCGTGATCGCGTTATCTCAAGAACCGATCAATGGATTCCTGCCAAACTTGGGTCATGTATGTATCTAACAAGGCCAATGAACTGATTAGATTTTTAGGTCACAAGGTCGAGGGTCAAAGGTCACAGGGCTCATTATGTATACAAAAATAGCTCGTGATCGCGTTATCTCAAGAACCGGTAGATGGATTCCTGCCAAACTTGGGTCATATATGTATCTAACAAGGCCAATGAACTGATTAGATTTTTAGGTCACAAGGTCGAGGGTCAAAGGTCACAGGGCTCATTATGTATACAAAAATAGCTCGTGATCGCGTTATCTCAAGAACCGGTAGATGGATTCCTGCCAAACTTGGGTCATATATGTATCTAACAGAGCCAATGAACTGATTAGATTTTTGGGTCACGAGGTCGAAGGTCAAAGGTCACAGGGCTCATTATGTATACAAAAATAGTTTGTGATCGCGTTATCTCAAGAACCGATCGATGGATTCCTGCCAAACTTGGGTCATGTATGTATCTTGCAGAGCCAACTAACTGATTAAATTTTGGGGTCATGAGGTCAAGGTCAAAGGTCACAGGGCTCATTATGTATACAAAAATAGTTTGTGATCGCGTTATCTCAAGAACCGATCGATGGATTCCTGCCAAACTTGGGTCATGTATGTATCTTGCAGAGCCAATTAACTGATTAAATTTTGGGGTCACGAGGGCAAAGGTCACAGGGCTCATTATGTTTGACTATAAATAGCTTGTGAATGCATTATCATTAAAAGCGACAGATTGATTACAATCAAACTTGAATTTTAAAAATTGCTTCCGTTTTGGTTTGTAAAATTGCTCTATGGCGGAGGCATCATATTTGACTGCGCGCAGTCAAAATTCCATCTAGTTTATTAATATTATTATTGTTATTTTAAAAAACAAAGAATGTAGAGGTCTAGTGAACTGCGAGTCTCATTATATTCAGTTGTATTTTAATATTCTTTTTCAGTGGGGCAAAATCTGTGATTTTAAATTGATGTATTATGATTGTCAACACGATCCATGGACTACACCAATTTGGGTCAACAAGTCGTTGAATGGATGGCCTTCTAACTTGTGGTCCGAATGTGTTCACTGAATTGTGAAGTGGGAAATTTTATAATGAAAGGTCTTTTTCAGGGAAAAAATTGGTTTTAGGAGGAGGCATGTATAAATAGATTCATGTCAATGACTTGACATTTTTATGAACTGGTTGTGTATATGCACAGCTCAACATTGAACTTCTGATTGCCTGAAAAGGATCATAAAGATTCAAAATTTCAGATCTTTCCTCCATAAAAATACAACTATGAGTCAGCCTGAGAATTCAGCTAACCATGATGAGGGTATGTATAACTTTGTCTTGTGAATTTTATGATTTTTCTCTCACAGAAATCTTGTGGGAGTGATACCAGTGTGGTATACATGTAACTTTGAGTAGAAGCTTTGAGAGCTAGCGGAAGTTAGTTAGAATCATGGGAGCGTGTTCATCTAAGGATGGGACAGTGAGCCAAGGTAAGGTTTCAATGGACAGATAGAATCCTCTATATTTCATTCTCAGTGAACATGAAGACCTATTATGTATTAAATCTTAGATAACTCAAGTGGGAGTCTATGGACAAAAATTATATTATTACCAACATTTGTTGAAAGAGAATTTTAAAAGAAAAGAACAAAACAGAGACTTCTTCATATTTTGTTTTACCTCTTGAATTATCGTTTACAGATAGAAGAAAATATCTCATGTAGAAAATCAAGTATATCCCTCCAAAAATGGAGGCAAACTGCTGAAAATGGGAAGATGTATATTATGAGGAAATAAAGAAGACCAGAAATGGATATTTTAAACAACAACAAAATATTATTACCAAAATCAAATTATATCCTAGAGGTTGATAAGAGCAAAAATGCAAGATGTTTTTGTCCTGTTTAGTATTTTTTTAACATTTAGATATTTCATCTGAGTCATTTTCTAAGACAAGAATTATGTATTGATATTACCACCCCCCCCCCCTAATTAAACAAAGAAAAAGAGAGTTGTTAACATGCTCCTCTTGTTTTATTTCTCTCCACCTTTTTTTTTTCTTCTGTCATTTGGAATGTGATAAATTCCAATTGATAAACGACACTATGTCACCTGTTGTATGAATATTATTACTTTCATTGTGCATGTCTTGTTATCATTACATGGATGGATGGTATCACGATCTCATTGGACATCTTTTATGCCATTTTAATTCTCATTCATTAAATGTATTAATATTTTGGTGGAAACATATTTTTTTGTTTTAATTTTTTTGTTACATAATCAAATCAATGATATATGGTATTTTACACAATTATATTCTCACATCCTATGTTGTTCGGTACAAATTTATTGTTTCATTCATCTTTCTTTTGTATATGTACATGTACTTACATGTATAAACCTACCAACTTCATATGGTTATTTCAACATTTGTTATTGTCTCCTATGTCTTTGAACATTTAATTTGTATTTTGGTACCTAATATGGCCATATTTTATTTTATTTTTCATACATACATTCATTTGCAAATACATATAAAATGCATGTTCTTTAATACTATTTGCATGAGTACAGTACAAACCAGTGTTTCACATTCCAATCACCCTCATGATCCAACCCTGCCCTCCCCTACCCCCCTTCACTCTGACCCCGCCCATTCCCCTACCCCCCTTCACTCTGACCCCACCCATTCCCCTTCACCCCCTCATCAATCCACTCATACAGGTGATGTAAGAGTCAGCACAGGTGGTGGTGGTGGTGCTGCAGGTGGTGGTGGTGCAGGTGCTGGTGGTGCAGGTGCTGGTGGGGCTAATGGGACCGGTGCTGGCCCTAAGGCAACCCCCAAGCCAGCCAAGCCCTTAGAAGTGGAGTCTGTTGTGTGTAAGGTGGATGACATGAAGGATGGAGAGTAAGTAATTACTCTTCTAACTTGTCATTTTTTAAAAGTTACACAAGTAATTCTTCAACACTTTAATTCTTCAAAACAGAAATAAAGATTCAAGCAAGCTACAATTTAAAGCAGTCATTGCACAAGCCACCTACAATCGTTATCAACATTTTCCATTGATTACAGAATAATGCAGTAGATTATAATTTTGAGTGAAAAAAATGTATACATTTCATTCATCTTAATTTGCTGCATTTAAAGGTTTGCCTTAATTTCATTTTCTCAATCTAATAAATGAGCAGGAAAAATGAAATGCCCTTTGTGCGTAAGAGAGTACTTTTGATTATCAGGCAATGATTTTTGTTTCCCTGTGATATGCTTCTGCTGTGTAATTCTAGTTCTGAACTTTTCGTCTTATCTTTTACCTATTCCACCCATGAATTATGGGTTTTCTTACATGTTTTCTTACTTTGATCTCTAGATCATCACGTAGCTCCCATTCTCCATAGTCATCCTTGATTGTGTATTAACACCTTAACATTCACAATTGATTTTGCAGGATGAGAGAGGTAGATGTAGGAAAAGGAAAAGCTCTTCTTGTCAAAGAACTAGGAGAGTTCAGTGCAATCGGACACAAATGTACTCACTATGGTGCACCTCTGGTTAAAGGTGAGTAACATACGTCGCCGGACTGTCGATTACAAAGTCCGCGGTTTGATTCCTGCCACCGCACTAATGTCCTTTGGCAAGACATTGATCTACATTTGCCACACTCCACCCAGATGAAGTAAATGGGTACCTGGTAGGAATTTATTCCTTGAAATGCTAGAGCGCCGTATGGCAGCCATGCTAAAGCCAGGGTAATAATCAGGAGCGCAGGAGGTTCAAATCTGACTGACATAGCGCTATACAAGAACCCACTATTATTATTATTATATGACTAGATTAATAACTGGGGTTGTGAGTTAACAGAAAATTACCTGTGAGAATGCCATCTTATTATTATAATTAATGCACCCCTCCAAGATTTATCATTTATTCTACCTAAACCACCCCTACATTTAGAAGAGAGGGTCATAAAAAAGTTCTCTATCGAAGCATGTTATAACACCTTGTTTCTGGTTTGCTTTATTCGTTCATGAATTGATTCTTACTGACCCTATAGAATATATATTTCTGATATAACAGTTTCATTTTACACAATTTGTAAGAGGCTGTGACAAGTATACTGAATAACTCAAGTTTTGTGTAAATACTTTCTTTCTTTCTTTCATTCTTTCTTTCTTTCTTTCTTTCTTTCTTCTCTTTCTTACTTCTTTATCCTTGTGAATTCATTTTGCAATAATTCTGTGAAGCATTAAATTGATGCCCCTTTGAGGTGTGTGTTCTAACCTTTATACAAAAAAAATGTTTTGTTTTGTTTTTGTTTTTGTTTGTTTGTTGAAGTTTATTTCTTCAAATCAAGTCTTGCCCTCCATGATATCTTATTTCTCCTTCCCCCTTGCAGGTGCATTATGTAATGGTCGTGTGAGATGTCCATGGCATGGTGCATGTTTCAGTACTAAGACAGGGGATATAGAGGACTTCCCAGGATTGGACAGTGTTCCAAAGTTTGAGGTTAGTTGTAGTGTACATGTATATCTCAAGTAAATCGTTGAACAAGATCATTGTGATGGTTTAAACCAATCAAACAGCTCTGTGAATTAGTCCTTGTAATGTTTAATTTTGAATATGTCACAGATCTAAAACAATATAAAGTAAGATTTGTGTTGAATCACTTTATTTCATGGAGTAGATGTGAATATTTGCTTGACTATTTCTAATAGTCAATAGTCCTGTAAAAACCAACAAAAAATTGTCACATTGTTTGAATGAGGTTGCTGGAATTAAATACCCGCAGTTGAAAATCAAATTATAAGCCTGAAATTTTATGCCCATTTCTTTATATTGGAAAATACTTTTTACACTTTTCATATTCATGCAATTCATGCATAATGAGCTTTATATGTGTATAATTTCGAATTCTAAGTGTACAAGAATCAGTGTTCAAAGTTTGTACAAGTGTAACATATCATTTCCTTTCCATGAGTGAAATTATATGTATTAGCAGATTGTTTACTGGTACTATCTTCATTTCTTAATTTGAAACCAGCTCCCTTTTTATTTTTATTTTGTTCTGTGTGTTGCTTCTTTTCAGGTCAGGATAGAAGGAGATAAAGTCATCGTCGGTGGAAACTCAAAGGTAACTACATACATGTAGAACTGTTCACTCCACACAGCCTGGGACATGTTTTAATGGTCATTCATTTATACTGGGTGCATTGCATTAGCATTTCATCATTTGATTATGTATGGAACTGAATGGTATCACCCATGCAAGACTTTCCCCCTGTCCACACACAACATTTTCTGTGATTAGCTATACCGTTTCGCGATAGTGATACCGTTTCGCGATACGTCGTATAACGAAACTAGTCTAACGAAACGCAGGTTTGGGCATCGTTTCGAACTGAAACTCAATAAAGAATCACCCCTAATCACGGAAAATGTTGTGTGTGGACAGGGGGAGTGTAACTAGTGTAACTAACTGGGCGGGGCTTAACGTGACCTCGAGCGAATGGAGACCAGACTGTAGAGTTTCAGGATTACTTTCTTCTGTTTATGGACATCCTTGAATTTATACGATGATTATTTATATGAAGTTTCTTGTGTGTGGACACTTTGGAATTTATACTATGATTCTTTATACGACGTTTCGTTATAGAGTTTCGGGATAAATTGTTTTGTGTGTGGACACGCTGTATGACAGAGATGCCAACCATTATGTTTTTTTCCTCTCAAATAGTACCAACAACAAAAAACAAACAAAACTGAGGAATGGACATTTATGCCTTGGAAATCTGTCTCGCCTGGTTGTAGGTTTTGTTGTAATGAATTCCTTTTTTGCCGTCATGGTTCCTTTTTTTGGTTGTACATGGTTGGCAGCTCTGTATTATACATTCATGGAGGCAATATTATTTTATAAAGATAGATAATGGTATACATATGCTGGTAGCCCATTGTTGGGAATACGATACATTTTATTGCATTTATAGGCAATTAGTGTGCTAGTGACTTACTACCATAAGTTACATTTACAATATCTGTATTAAATATTTTAACTACATGAGCATTTGTTTACACAAATACAGCTATGTTATTGCCATGTACCTATATATTGATCTAATACTATTAAATTCCTCCTTTATTTGTCTGTCACTCTGTCTTTCTATTCTTTCTCTCTCCCCTTTCTCTCTCTCTCTCTCTCTCTCTCCCTCTATCTTCCTATTTCCCCCTTCCTCTTCTCTCTATCTCTCTCTCTCTTCCTATCTCCCCCTCTTCTCTCTCCCTCTTCTCTCTCCCTCTTTCTGTCTCTCTTTCTCTTCTCTCTCTATCTCCCTCTTTTCATCTCTCTCTCTCTCTTTCTCTCTCTCTCTCTTGTCCTATTTCCCTCATTCTCTTTCTCTTTCTCATTTTCTCTTACTTCTCTCTTGCACTCTTCCTATTTCCCCCTTTCTCTTTTCTCTCTCTCTTTTTCCATCTCTCTTTCACTCTTCCTGTATCCACCTTTCTCTTTCTCTCTCACCCCACCCCCCCCCCCCCCCTCCCCTCTCTCTCTCTCTCTCTCTCTTCTTTCCTCTGCCATCCAATCAATCTTTGTAGGACTTTGCCTCTCACAAGAGAGTAAAGACAATGTGTACCGGATCACCCGATGATGACAAGACAGCCCTCATTATAGGTGGAGGTGAGTAGAAGGCTTCCTTGGAATTATCTGGAAGAATCATTCTGAATCTTTATTTGGCAAATCAAAATACAAACAAAAAAGATAAAAAGAGTAAACACAGGAAGTTGTGGAGAGTGATTTGATCCATGGAGTGTACCAACAAGTTGTCAGGAACTAAAACAGTAAAACCTGTGGGTTTTGCATTCTTGATTATAAATTAAGAGAGTTTGGTGTGGTGTGCGTACGATCCAGAAAGAGTGTAACGTTATTATCTGTTCCATCCTTTGCCAACGGGGCAGGAGTATGAACTCCTTCCAGAACATTCATGATACAAACTATCTAGGCATACATGAAAGTCATAAACTACAAGTTGATTGATTAATTGTACTCCTGTTTTTATCTAGGAGGACCTTAACCCTCATTTGCACATGTGTCAACAATCAAGCCCCAGTATAGCGAGCAGATCTACTCCACTTACACACATCTGTGTATTATACATGCCTCAACCCTAGTTATAATTATGATAATATTGGGTTCTTGTATAGGGCTCGTTCACGTAAATGTATGCTGCAATAAACCACATGTTCATGAGAGTTATGTAATCATTATTCATGTAATTCTACAATACACAGGTAGAATATTCCATTCAAGAGGGCAAGAGGTATTCATGAAGCACCTCCATCACCTTGGCAGTGATTATTCTAAAATGTGCAAAGTGGAATTTCTCCATGTCTAAAATATCTGTGGAGATTTGGGGGTCATTTGTACACATACTATCTGTGACTGAACTGTTCTATAGAAAAAAGGTAGTATGTAAATTCATTCATATTTATCATCTTTTCACATGATTTGAATGAAACAGGTGCAGCATCAGTCACATGTGCTGAATCGTTACGACAAGAAGGGTTCAAAGGTCAGGTTATCATAGCAACCAAAGAGAAACATCTTCCTTATGATAGACCCAAACTCAGCAAGGTAAGAACACGGTACACCAAAAATTCTATTCTTAATGTCAAGGAGAACAAATAAATCTTATCCACAAATTCAAGATCAGTTAATGGGGCAAGAAAATAGTTTTGCTGGTCATATCTCATATATTTGAAAAATTACCAATATCTTACAAAATATGCCATTTATGTTTGTTTGTTTCTGTGGTTGCCAACAGCAGTCATATGGGAAAGATGGTTAAAAGCCAATCCATCATTTTAATACCTTTATTAAATACACATATATTCTCTTGAAATAACACATGAGTCACACAGGAATGGTTGACAACCACTGAATGATCTATGACTGTATTACATGAAACCTAATTATACTATATACATGTATCTGAAACTGACAGGCGATGGACTCCAAACCTGAATCCCTTGCACTCCGAAATGCAGACTTCTTCACCATCTACGACATCAGCGTCATGACAGAGAAGGAAGCCACATCCATAGACACTGTCCTCAACTCAGTCTCCTTCCTAGATGGAGAGAACGTCTCATTTGACTACCTTGTCATTGCTACGGGCGGCAAGTATGTCATTCTCAACAAATATCTCACTGTCATAGACCAGCTCATGAATACCCTCGTCACACCACGAAATTTATTCCAAACCAACCGATTTTTGGCAATTTTTTGTATATTATGGAATGTAATTTTTTGTTTAGTCTGTTGTCAGCAAGGCTCAAAATACACGGGGGCGACGGGCGATTCGCCCCTGTGAGCCACAAAATCACCTCCGTCAGGCTCACGAGGGCGATTGCAAAATTAAAAATTGCCCCCATGGAATTATAAAAGAAAGATTATCTTTTCTATCATAACTTTCACACAATATTGAGTTTCAACTTTTCAAACCTTAAAACCAATGAAATGGAACTATGGAAGTTAGATTAGCGTGCAGGATTTCTCGCTCGAATAAGGAGGAATGTGCAGAAATGGGAGAATGGAGAGAATGTCAACACTGGATGAAACCCCAATGTAACTTGAAGAGTTGTAAAGAAGGAAAATGCTGACTTAAATAAATGATAATGATGAAATAGCAAAGAACTATAAAGGAATATCATGGGTACCAATTCAACAGAAATTTGTATTAAAAAAAGAGTCCCCTTCAGTACTAAAAAATAATTTGAGCTCTGGTTGTCAGTCTAGTGTCTGTCTCATTGGTGTGACTGAGGTGATGGTAGGATGTATTCAAATGTGTAAATGTTACTTTGTAGAACCCTTAGAGACGAGTGTAACGTATGAGCCTGCAACAGTCTTTCTCGCTGAATTAAGTGTTTGAAGGTGCAGGAGTCCATCCCAGTTTCTTCTTGTCTTTGTCTGCCTGTTCTCTTAATTCTCTCCCTCCCCCCCCCCCTTTCCCCTTTTCTTACCATTTGAATGTTGGGCACTTGCCCCCTTCCCCATAGCTACACTACTGAGCGAGCCATAATCCTTCTCACTTTGTAGTAGTAGTAGTAGACTTTATTGGATAACTTGTTTAGCACAGGGCTAATCTGCCACGAGGTCCATTGCACATAAATAGAAAGGAAATAAACAACAGTTAAACACATACATGTTGACAATAGTTTACTACATACTGAAATGAGATATACATTGATTGAATACAATGAGATACATAATTGACATTTAGCTGATTACGAAATACCGTATTTGCCGGCGTAAAGGCCGCAGTATTTTCGGGTGAGAAAAAATCAAAAAGTCGGGGTGCGGCGTATACGCAACAACAACAAAATTCAGCGGTCAAAACATCACGTCCATTTGCACGTATGGGACTATATGAACGGTAGCATGACTAGACAACTGGACAGGACAATTCTAGAATAACTCCACACAACTTACCGACAATTTTATGTTGCATAGTTGACATGAAGACGAAAAAACTTATTTTTCTAATAAAATCTGCCGATAGATCTAGATCTAAGTCCGTACCATTGCATCGCCAAAAAGTAAAAAAAGGGACAGGCCGTTACTTACGGAGCTAGCTGCCGCGCAACGCAACTGCGCAGGTCGAAAAACGCTATTTCGGATTACACCGCACATCGAGGTAGGGGTATTGTAGGATACCAAATCTGCGTACGATACAGTACTAGCTTAAAAGTCGATGAAGATCTGCTAAATTATGATCATTTTTTAGGTTAACTTCTTGTTGATTTATAAGAATATTGATGAATTTGGTATAGTTTGTAAAAAAAAAAGAGTGTTCTACAAGAAAATTACGATCATTTTGTTTGGTCCGTTTTTTTTTTCTTTCTCTTTTTTTTTTTTTTCTCTTTTTTTTTTTTTTTTCCTCTACGAAATGTCAAAGTTGGGGGTGCGGCCTATACGGCGGTGCGGCCTTTACGCCGGCATATACGGTACTTGCATATGATAAGAAAATTATAAACTATAAACTATTAAATAATTGCATCCTTGACAGACCTAGATCACTCAATGTACCAGGGAATGACCTCGATGGAGTATGCTTATTACGAAGTCCTGAAGATGGAAACACCATAGCGGAGAAGGCACAGGGAAAGAACGTTGTCATCGTTGGAACTTCATTCATTGGTAAGGGAGAAACTGAGTTCATGAAGAAAGAATAGATGTTAAGATGATAGGGCTGTCATTGACAGGCTCTTTGTCAACACATATATGTATGTCCAGTGGAGTTAAAACTCTTTACAGGTTATTATTCACATAAAGCAGGTGTGGTGTATATACCCTACCGGTACTTCAAAGACAAATGTACTTGCACTGATATTGAATTCCACCCTCAATTCTACTCTCACTGGAGTTTGGTAGCTCCTGCCTTTCCAGACCAGTGTCTTCCTCTGATTAATCTAAGTAAATCATTGCAGTGGCAACCTTTGCTCCTCCAGCAGTGTCTACTGAAAGAAAGGCAGCTTTCTCTGAGTCTTATTGAAATTAGAGATCCTGACATTATATTTCCTGCTTGATATTCAGTGCTGTTTTTTTGTCTTGTATAGCAGACACTCACTTGTTTCTTGAGGCTAGAGTGCAGATATGTATGAAAGATTATAAAGTTTGAGGTATGAAGAAGGCTTGTTGTGATCTTGAATTCAGTGGTGTCTGAACAGTGATTCCATCTCTTTTTCTTTCTTACCAGGTATGGAAGTAGCAGCTTACTTGTCAGATAAATCAGCCAGTATCACCGTCATAGGGAGAGGATCAGCTCCATACAAAGCTTCACTGGGAGAGAAAGTAGGCATGGCATTACAAAAGGTATGTCATTCCAGCCTGTTTACCTAGAAATGAATCAGTTATGAATGATGTAGTATATACCATATGCTCCAGTGACAACCGTTTCTGTCACAAACCATTTCAACCCTGCACCCAACACCTGATCATAATCCTAACCTGAAGCCTGAGTGCAACCCTAAATCCTTGACAAAATAGTTCCAGGAACAAATGTTGAAATAATAATTTGTCACATTCAGTCTAAAAAGCAGGAAACATAATATTACAAGTTCATGTATTGTTAAGTTGAAAATAGATACAAACTAAATGAAAAAACATCCCAATAGGTTATGCGACCTCGCGTTAAAGTCGTGTCTATAAACTAAACAGTTGTTTAACTTTAGTCATGACTAAGTTAGACACGACTTCAGAATACGGGCCATTGCATTTATGTATTTATATCTTTTGTTTCATAAACATTAAGAAAGGGGATATTGTTGATACATTTCTGTTTTCATAAATATTTTGTTTGATATACACATCTATTTTATTTTTCATCTTCATGAAAGAAAATATAAGATAAGAGGAGACCCTTTGATGTGCTACATATGCATGCCATCTTGAATTGAATTGAATTGAATTTATTCACCACTTTCTTAAAAACATACAAAGGCAAAGAATACAATAGATTCTTGCAAACATAGATAAACCTATAAAATAGAAAATACACTATAGGAAATTACGAAGTTTGTTATAATATTTGTTATCTCATCTCCACCCAGCTTGCTGAATCAAAAGGAGTCAGGTTTGTGATGGATAGCGGTGTGTCAGAGTTCAAAGGTGAAGATGGCAAGCTCAAGAAGGTCATCCTGAAGAATGGCCAAACGATAGCTGCGGAGGTCTGTGTCCTCGGAGTAGGCGTTACCCCGGCAACGGACTTCCTGAGTGATAGCGGTTTGAAGATGACAGATCATGGAGCAGTGTGTGTGGACAAGGTAGGTTATATCATGGAGTTATTCAGGCATTGATTCAGGGATTGATAGAGGAAGATTAATTGCTGTTGAAATTTGAAAATACATAGTTCTTACAGGCTTCTTACAGGCAGCCAACCTGGGATATAGTGTAGATTGTATGATATATCCTTTTGCAACAATTGTCATATAGTCACTTTCCTGCACCACCAGTAGTCAAATTCTTATTTTCAGCCCTGGGCACACCACTACACTTCACCAAAACCTTAACCCCATATCTTTTACAAAAAAAGGTTTGGAGCAAAATATTGTCAGCACAAATATTGGATCTCCTCAAAAGAGGGTAGCAGTAGTTTTCATTCTGGGGTCAAGGGTTGATTGAGTATACTTGTTCTAGATATTATTTTTTTATGTCCTTAACCCATATCCGCCAATCTACGGGATTTCCCGTAGAAGCCGCGAACGCTGCAATCACCGAAGTACGGAAAATTCCGTAGTCAAGCTTGCCGCGAGAATGACGTCATTGAAATGGCTTTTGTATAACACTGTGAACTCTGACCTGCTATCCCATAGTGCTGTACGAGTTTGTCGTTGTATACAAAGCTACAGTGTAATCTACCGAAGTCTAGAAAGCTATACATTTATTCGATAAATGTGCAATTGTTTCACATATTTCGGCACCAATCCCTTCGTTACCCGGGCGACTATGAATGCACGCTAACATCGCCGCGTTGTATTTGGGAACTCTTATCGTGTTTTGGAGTACTTCCCGGACCTTTTCTTGAATAAATTTGAAAAAGACAATCGTATTCGTAAGAGTTATTTCATTCACTTCAGTCCCATCTGTTTACTCTGCTGTAAGAATAAAGAAAGATTATTCGATCAATTTATAGCCTTGTGGTGCCGGAAAACTTGGACTTTATGAAGTCAATCAATGGCTTCATCATCAGAATATGATTCCTCTGATTCAGAAACTGACAATATACCATATTTGTGATATGTTTTCAACAAATTGATGTCAGTTCATCCTAAAAGATATGCATTGATAGGGGTGGATGTGGTACCTCATTTCAAAGAATATTGTAAAGAACAATCTTCTCTCCTCAGTAGATAATATTTGTATGGAAAAGACACCATTTATCATAAACAGAGCAATTGTATTATATTTTTATGCCTCCGTTACGAAGTAGCCGGAGGCATTATGTTTTCGGGTTGTCCGTCCGTCCGTCCGTCCGTACGTACGTCCGTGCGTCCGTGCGTCCGTGCGTCCGTACGTCCCGTTCTCGTGATCGCGTTATCTGAAGAACCGATTGATGGATTCCTGCCAAACTTTGGTGATGTATGTATCTTGCAGAGCCGATGAACTGATTAGATTTTGGGGGTCACGAGGTCAAAGGTCAAAGGTCACAGGGCTCATTATGTATGCAAAAACAGCTCGTGATCGCGTTATCTAAAGAACCGATTGATGGATTCCTGCCAAACTTAGGTCATGTATGTTACTTGCAGAGGCGATGAACTGATTAGATTTTGGGGTCATGATGTTAAGGTCAAAGGTCATGCGGCTCATGTATGCAAAAATAGCTTGTGATTGCATTATCATTAGAACAGATTGATGGATTCCTGCCAAACATAGATCATGTATGTATCTTGCAGAGCCAATGAACTGAGTAGATTCTTGGGTCATGAGGTCAAAGGTCATGGGCTCATGTATGCAAAAATAGCTCGTGAACTCATTCTCATCAGAACTGACAGATGGATTACTATTTAACTCGGGACATCTTGCAGAGCCAATGAACTGAGTAAATGTTAGGGTCATGAGGTCAAAGATCAAAGGGTCATATATGTATATGAGAAATTGCTTGTAATCACGATATTCTGAGAACCTGTTAATGGATTACAATTGAACTTGAATTTGAAAACTTTCTTCTGTTTTGGTTTGTAAAATTGCTCTATGACGGAGGCATCATTTCGACTGCGCGCAGTCGAAGTTCCATCTAGTTACTTCTTCAATTATTCATACTTAGAAGGTCACAATATGCATGTATCATATATCACTGTAAAGCTCTTGCTTTGAATATTTCGAAAATGATATTCAAGTCTAAATGCAGAGGAGGAAAATATTTTTGATTTATGAATGAATATCAAGTTGATATTTATTATTCATATTTTCATAACTCTTATATGACTTCGGTCAACTGGTATATCTTTTTGATTTGTCAAAATGCATGGAAATTTATATCATAATAAAGGCAATTTTATGCTCTTTCTTTTGATACATAATTTGTCAACTTTCCGATATTTGTTGTGCCTTTGAGAGAGATGTGAAGTAAAAAAATGCTGTTAGTGCGAATATTTGTGTGTGGTGGCTAGGTACGAACGGTGTTTGCATAGTATAATGCCTTAGGCGGATATGGGTTAAAGGTAATGCAAAGTTTTGGAAAATGTATAAAATTGAATGGATAGTAATTCTTTAAATGTTGATGTATTTGGATGCCCCTGTGGACATTATAAGCACTAGAAAGTTTACAGGTGCTCCCGGTAAATTTCAAATAATTCAAATAGCGCCTATAAGGACATTCCATGGTAGCTACGACCATGAAAATCTCAGAATATTGTTTTCTGGTATATAATTTCCAAACAGGAATAGCAAATTGATCGATTGTAGTCCAGAAATATTTGTTTAAAGCTAGAGTAATATCAGTCTTGAGAGGGAGCTATACAACTAAAAAAAGTATTATTTACAATTTCATCACCTCAAACTTGATTTCAACCGCGACAACGATCATTGAATATTGTAAAATCTCATATGCTTCCAATATGTTCATTTGAACCAAATTCATGACCCCATACCAAAACTTTGTACTACCTTTAAAACTTTGGACCAGCTTCAATTTTAATGCCTATCCTCTTTTCTTATCTCATCTTAATTGCTCCTTATCCATCTATTTGATCCGACACAGTACATGAAGACCAACAAGTCTAACATCTATGCAGCTGGAGACATAGCATCGTTTCCTTTAGCAATGGCTGACAACAGAGAGGTCAACATAGGTCACTGGCAAATAGCTCATGGACATGGTAACGTTGCATCTTAGTTTGTTAGTTCTTACTTCATAGCATAGTCGCAAACATTTCCTGAAAGTCATGCAAGTCAGGAAAAAAAAACATCACCATTTGATACTGGGGAACATTATGATGACCTATTTTTGAATTCTGATGTGGAATTATTTTACTTCAAATGTTGCACTTTTTAGAAGTGTTTGCTACTGCAAAATGTGTTATTGACATTGTTTGTTTACCCCTCTACTGTTGCTTTAAGGGGTATTTTAAACATCTTGCCTGCCCTTCTCTTTTTGTTTGCCCTTTTGATTCTGTCAATTCTTTTCTTGGCCTTCTTCCCCTGCTAGTCAGATGGCTTAGCGTTGAATTTATCGATTATCGTGACTTACCGGATAAAAGCACCATTTTTGGTACAGGGCTTCCTTAGGACTTACTTAACGATATTAGACTAGGAGCCCCTGGCAACAAATTCATTTAAGGGTGTGAGGGGCGGGGGCGTCTTTTTGGGGCCCCAAATAATTGTATAGCATTGATTTGTTGTTGTACAAATGCCATTTTTGGTACAGGGCTTCCCTAGGACCTACTGAAAGATATTAGGGTGGGAGCCCCCAGCAAAAATATCATATAAGGGTGTGGGGCAGGGGCGTGGCCTTGTAGCCCCCAAATAATTTAGAAGGTAATATAACATTGATTTGTTGTTGTACAAACGCTATTTTTGGTACAGAGCTTCCTTAGGACATACTATACGATATAAGGGTAGGAGCCCCCGGCAAGAAGCTACGAAGCGACGCCCCCGCCCTACACCCTAATATGATATTCTTGCCGGGGGCTCCTACCCTAAATCATTCAGTAGGTCCCAAGTAAGCCCTGTACCAAAAATGGCATATGTACAACAACATATAAATGTTATATTACCTTCTAAATTATTTGGGGGCTACGAGGCTACACCCCCGCCCCACGCCGTTATATGATATTTTTGTCGGGGCCTCCTATCCTAATATCGTTCAGTAGGTCCTAAGGATGCCCTGTACCAAAAATGGCATTTGTACAATAACAAATCAATGTTATATAATTATTTGGGGGCTCCAAAAGACGCCCCCGCCCCCACACCCTTAAATTGATTTTTTTTTTGCCGGGGGCTCCTAGCCTAATATCGTTTAGTAGGTCCTAAGGGAGCCCTGTACCAAAAATGGTGCTTTTATCCGGCAAGTAACGATAATTTCACTAAGCCACCTGACTATGCATTCTTCATGCTTTTTATTTGTTGTTTCGACACATAGCATTCATACACTTGTACTAACATTGATTTATGCTCTATGAGGTTCTTTGTTTACTGTTTGTGTTCCATCATTCCAAACAGCCCACATGTTTGAACACTTGATTAACATAAATACTTTGGTTTCATGATCATTTTTCTTTAAGGGGGGGGGGGGGGGGAGGGGTGAGGTGGACAGGGGTGATTACCTTTGTTGTTTGGTTGTTGCTTTTATCTTTGTTTATTTTTACTTGTGAGTTGTGATTGTTCTGTTATACCACGTTAGGCAGACACTGAAAACTTGACCAGAACAAGGACTTCTTATAACTATTCATTATTTACTCCATTTTAATTTTTTTAAATTGTTCTATCGAAAATGAAATGACTTTGTACATGCTGCCTGAAGAGTTTTACCATGCATGATTTGCATTAGGCCTAACAAAAAAATGTTGTATTGCCCTTTAGGTGCCAAAACATGGGTTGGTCCAAAATCTTTTTTTGTTATTAAACTTTTTTTCTTTTTTTTTTTACTCCCTCTTTGGGCTGATATTTTTGAGTTTTTAATGCTTTAATACATTTTTCCCTAAAAAACAGTAAAAAAAAATTAACAAAAATTAAAAAGCAGACCGTAGATTTTTGGGTCGGTCGCAAAGGGCAATACAACATCTTTTTTTGTTTACCGGTAGACCTTATTGAACTACCAGTTCCTTTTACATCAATTTTTTCATCAATTTATTTCTACTCTTCTATTAAACAACCATTTGTTTCAATCTTATTCAGTAGTAAATCATTCTGTTTCTCCAATCAACCCTTTAATTTCCCTTCCCCATTCATTTCTTTATTAAATCAATAAAGCAATTCTCATTTCACTCCTCATTCAATTAAATCACATTTCAATTGCTCATGCAATTTTTAATTTTAATTCCTCTTTCAATCTATCAATATTCTCCATTCAATCATTGATTGAATCCCTTATTTTCACTTGTCAGTCAATCAATGAATCATTAATATTTCTTTCAAATGTTCATGGATTTCGTTCAATTAATCACAGCACTTTTAATTCATTCATTTCCACTCCTCAATCAATTGAGTATTTGCCAATTACGTATTACCCCCACCCCCCCCCCCTTAAAAAAATAAAAAAAAATCTTTTTATTAAAACCAACTTATTTGCAGGGTGGACTTTCCCTTGAAAGAACAGGTGGTAATTTTAGGGGGGGGGGGGGGGGTTAATTGTCCACAGAGGTAATTTAACGGGGGCTGATTGCCAGGGTGTTATTGTCATGAAACGAATCTAACTGGTATAGATGGAGCGCCTTGAGCACCATGCATGGTGTGTATGTGACCTATATAAATATCCAATATTGTTGTTATTATTAATAAATCATACCATTTATCATTCATTCATTTTCACTTCTCATTCAATCAATCAATCATACGATTTATCATTCATTTACACTCCACATTCAATCAATCGTACCATTCTTCGTTCATTCATTTTCACTCCTCATTCAATCAATCATACCATTTATCATTCACTTACACTCCTCATTCAATCACACCATTTATCATTCATTTCACTACTCATTCAATCAATCACACCATTTTTCATTAATTCATTTTCACTCCTCATTCAATCAATCATACCATTTTTCATTAATTCATTTTCACTCCTCATTCAATCAATCATACCATTCTTCATTCATTCATTTCACTCCTCATTCAATCAATCATACCATTCTTCATTCATTCATTTTCACTCCTCATTCAATCAATCATACCATTTTTCATTCATTCATTTTCACTCCTCATTCAATCAATCATACCATTCTTCATTCATTCATTTCACTCCTCATTCAATCAATCATACCATTCTTCATTCATTTTCACTCATTCAATCAATCATACTATTCTTCATTCATTCATTTTCACTCCTCATTCAATCAATCATACCATTCTTCATTCATTCATTTTCACTCTTCATTCAATCAATCATACCATTTTTCATTCATTCATTTTCACTCCTCGTTCAATTAACCATACTATTCTTCATTCATTCATTTTCACTCCTCATTCAATCAATCATACCATTTTTCATTCATTCATTTTCACTCATTCAATTAACCATACTATTCTTCATTCATTCATTTTCACTCCTCATTCAATCAATCATACCGTTTTTCATTCATTCATTTTCACTCCTCGTTCAATCAATCATACCATTTTTCATTCATTCATTTTCACTCCTCGTTCAATCAATCATACCATTTTTCATTCATTCATTTTCACTCCTTATTCAATCAATCATACCATTCTTCATTCATTCATTTTCACTCCTCAACTAATCTTTCCATTAATTGAAAATCATGATACTATTATTTCATACATACATACATTCAACGATCATAACATATTACTAAAATTAGATACATTGATTTCATATTTATCACTGAAAAATATATTTTTTATTTACGAAATATTTTGACATGCAATAGGTAGTACTTTTCACATTTTAGTACCATTACTTCATTAAAATTATTCAGCATCTGGTTTATTACGTTCAAATCCTTTCACTTCTGAACCCGGGCACAAAGGTTAAGAAATTATCTTGGTTACTGAAAGCTCTATTTCTTGACATACATGGATAAATTTCCAAATCAATAAGTATAACCCATTTAATAAACTTTATCTAAAGTAAATCTCGACATTCAGTATAATGTGTTCCGAAGCTATAGATCAAGCCCAGTATGTATTTTGTATAAGTATGAAGGCAAGATGAAAAGACTGATTAACAACATATCCCTATGATAATAACAGTTATTGGCAAGACGAAATTTATCGAAATTGATCATTTGAAATATATGATTTGAAGGATCATGTTGACTACCCAACCTAGATATAGTGTTTACAAGTAATTCTAGCAAAAAAATAACTTTCAGGAACATTCAGCTTTCATTTTCAGGAAAAAATACACTTTACAAATGAACATTTCATAAGGGAAACATTTCATAAGGGAAACAAAATTATTATTCCTAATCAACAACGGCAAGAAAATAATGTTGTTATGTTAGAAATTATCAAACGTAAGTTTTTTCATCATTGATAAAAATGGCAGTAATTCAGAGTTGCAGACATATTAATAAAACATCATCGATTGAAATGGCAATTATTGAAACAGTCATTACCAAAATGAAAATGTTACATACAAAAAGTAGCATTAATAATTCCTTGACATTTGAATGCAATAAAAGGCATAAAGATAAGTCACAGCTGTAATATGTCCAGTTTGCAAGAATAAATGTACGAGATCACAAGATAAAAGAGCAGAATATATTTGATGATTATGTTCACATCACATATAAAACCAAGTCTATACTACGGTAGTTAATCCTCATATAAATGTTGTGAAGTACGAGTCCTGAATGGTAACATTTTCATGAGGTCGTGTCGAAAATCTCACTCCTAAAACTGTTCTGTTCATCGTAGACGTCGAGCACATCACTGACCGCGCACCACGCTGAATTGTCTTGGAGGCAACACCTGATGGTCTTTGTTGTAAGAGGGAGCAGTAGGCGTGCAACGCTTGAATTACTAATCCCCCGATCGGATAAACCTGGTACAATCTCCAAGAGTCTCTGCCGTAGCGACACCAACGTCATCAATTCAAGCTCCTTTTGTGCAACGCATTGAAGACGGCCTTCCCCAAACATAGCATCCCTGATGAGGTCCGTGACGAAATCCGTGACGATGCCTTTGAGCTCAGGAAATTGTTTGCGAAGTGGTTGCCGGTGATGGGGTCTGCGAGGAAGCAAATCGCTCAGAATCTCACGGATGCGTGGAGACGGGAATGGGTCGTCACTGGCGATGTCAGATGGTGGCGATGGAATAGGAGAAGGCCAGGGCTCTGAGGAGCAGATGACGGGTCGACAGCGAGACGAGGTGACGACCGGAACTTGCTCGTCGGCAGCAGCTGCAATGTAATTGTTGTTGATGTCCACTTGTTCTTTGGAAGGATACATTGGTTGTCGCTCTGGATTCAATAGGCAGCTGAACGGCGGTAGGACTCTACCAGCCCCAGCTCCACCAGGCACGCTTGGTTGTACGAAGGGGGATGACAGGATCTCCGGTGGTGGGTAGAGAGAAGGGGCGGACGGCATCGAAGAACAGCAGTTGTTGTTCACGTCGAGGTATGTTTGCTGATATGACGGTGCTGCAAACCCTCCAGGAAAGTCACTCGCTCCGTCGTGGGCCGGTGGGAAGCTGATCGGTGTCCCCCGTCTGGACTCAACAACTGGCCAGCAGACCTCGGGTAAGGGTGGACTAACCCAAGGAGACAGCGGGAGAGGTGGGCGTTCAACAATCGCCTGTCGAGCGGGGTAGCCTAGAAGTTCAGCGCCGAAGAGCCAGCTGATTTCCCAGTCGTAGCTGTTGAACGGGGTCTCACGGCAGCACTGCCTTGGAGCGTTGCCATAAGAGATTGGTGGTAGATGGTTGGTAGTTGTGGTCATGGCTCCAAACTCAGAGCTCACGGTAGTCATGATGAAAGCTGACAAAAATAGCGATACAATCGGACTTGATGAGTTAATGCTTGAAGAATAATTGAGCGTAGTATCTAAACGAAAAATGAACACATCACATATAATCATCTGGCTTTATCCTTATTCAATGCCCATTATCCAGTGTGTGAAAAGCCATAGACAACAATAATGTAAACATACACACGTGGACACACTGAGCTCGTGCCTGGATCGCCCACCCAAACAAACTTCCTGATTGGTTTACTGCAAAGACCGCCTGAGATGATTGGCTAGATTACATCACATGACTCCTGATTGATGGTTCACCTCAATGCTTGTCAATCATTCGGCCATTGCGGACCGAACTTTCCCACAGTAGGCTGGGATCGTAAACGATTGTCCCCTTTCCCAATAAAGATAATCCCTCATTAATGAAGCGCGAAGAATAGTGCGAAGCCGAAAAGAGAGCGATTTGGAAACTAGTAGTCGGTGAGATCTAAGAAGGCGGCGTGTTTATAATGTCTCTGAATTCAGTGAATGCAGACATTTTGGAACTCTGCCAATTAATCCTAGATGGGTCACTTACTTTGTTTATGTTCATGGTGGTTTTTGTTGAGCTTCTCTTGAATAGGCGGATTAGGCAAAAAGGTGGTGGTGGATGAAAAAGTCAAATCGCGATCCTTTCTTTCTTCTCTTGCCACGCGAAGCTCAACTTTCATTGAAATGTAGATTTACGATTTTAATACAATTCGCGGACATTTTGATAGGTCATAATGATCGATGTGAAATGTGTGAAGATTTAGTAATTGCTCTTTGAAAAGTAAACATTCAATCTGGCCACACATACATTTTTGAAATCTCTCGTCTCTCTCTCCCCCCCCCCCCCCTCTCTCTCTCTCTCTCTCTATGAAGGGCAACTACCTTTCCATACTAGATTGATTGCCGATTTGGTAGACCTTTATATTTCTTCCATCACCCACCCATCCTCCCAATGTCTGACCTCGACACAAGTTTTGTCCTGGTCTTACAATCCCTCGCATTATCTTTCCCGTTTCTTCCTTTCAGTTTTGACTTGCTTTCTACCTGCATCCTTTTTGTACCATTGTGTTACTGTTCTGTGAACGACATCGCAACGTTTATAGTACATCAGATGGAAGTGTCCATAATAATTCACCAGACCCCCCACCCCCTTTCTTCATCTCTCTCTCCACTCACTTCTCTCTCTTACGATCTCTTTCAATCTGCTCATTCTTCTCTAAGCTCTCTCATTCCTTCTTCTCTACTCTCGCCATTCCCTCTCTATACCTCTTTCATTTTACCCTATACTCCCAAATTATCTATCCCTATCTATATATCTCGCTCTTCTCTATCCCATCTCTCTCTCTCTCTCTCTCTCAAGTTGGCTTACTCCTTCTCTCCATCACTATTCATCTTCGAGCTACCTTTAACAAATGTACATGTATCCAACAAAGGAAAGTAAAGGTAGACGGATTTTCTTAATGCAGTCTAAAAATGTTAGGTTTATCTTTCATCTTCCTGGTTCATCCGTTGATTTTAATGTTATAAACCCTATTCATTTTATATCTGGTACATCGTCTTTGTGTAACCGGTGTTTCTTTTCCCACTACCTAAACAATCCAGATACCATGATGGACCGTGTTTATAAAATTTTCAATTTTCAAGCTCCTTTTGTTTTCATGTATTCACAAACTCGACCGGAAACTCAAAGAGCGCTGGGCAACTCTTTTGTAAACATCCTTCTAATTGTATGTTGTGATTGAGGGACTTGCTCCCATCGACGGATTAGCTAATCAACTAACGTGGCAAATTAGGTTCTCCGTTTATGCTGTTTAATTCCATATAAATTGTAAAGCACATTTTATCAACGGATGGATATGAAAGGATATCAAATAGGCCCTACATTAATAGAGATACAGTGATTTTTGTTCTCTTCAATAACTCGTTTTATTGTAAAAGAAATGAATACGAAACTATTACATGCATGCGGAATCAGCTTAAACAAGTTAAAAGTACAAACTAATTCTCCAGTACTGATTTTTACCCGTTTTATAAAAATCAAATATGACAGTTTACTCGAGCAGGAAAAGAAGAAAAAATAGGTATACCCCTATTTATATTACAAAACCAGCTTTTTATAAAGTTCTGTGCAAAAAAGGTTTGAAAACAACAGGCGGCGTGTTTCTAATGTATTATGTATATCAGTGAATGCTGACATTTTGGAACTCTCCCATTTAATTCGTAGATGGGTCACTAAATTGTTTATGTTTATGGTGGTTTTTGTTGAGATCATCTTGGATAGGCGGATTAGGCAAAAGGTGGTGACAGAGGAATAGTCTCTTGTAACTTTTTTTTGCCACATAGGCGCAACAAGTTTCGATGGAAATGTAGATTTACGATCTAAATACGATTCGCGGACATGTTGATAGGTCATAATTATTAATGATCGGAGTGGAATGTGTGAAGAAGTGGTAATTGCTCTTTGAAAGTAAACATTCAATCAGGCCACACATACATGTACATCTATTATTTCTTCTCTCTCTTTCTCTCTCTCCCTTTCTCTCTCGCTCGGCAACCAACATTCCATACTTAATTTATTGGCGAGTTGGTAGAGCTTTATTTCTTAGCTTTTCCATCACCCGCCCCTCCTCCCCCTCTATAACATTGACACAAGTTTTGTAGTCCCCCCCCCCCCACCCCCGATCGACTTACTTTTTCATCATTTAGAGAAATCTGATAAATCTGGTAATTAATAAAAGTCAAAACGAATTTGTTTGAGAAGTCGTAATTATATTCTCAGATTCTGGGTTACCTTTTTTTTGGGGGGGGGGGGGGTATTGTACGAAAACTCTTTATATTGAGATTTGAGAATTGTCCTTCGTGTTTGGATACAATAATACAAAATGTTTATATTACAATTTTTGAATTTTAGTGCCATCAATATTTTCCTTGTCTTTCTCTTGTACCCACGGGTGCCTATGTGGATTGTGCTGTTGACGGGAAGCGGGAAGAGGGGAGATCCAACCAAATTTCTCGAAAATGACTCCATTCCTCGAAATATTTTTGTTTCTTTTTATCATTTTTCCTCAGCAAGAGAGAGGGAAGAGCACACACGCAAACTTTTTGTTCTACATGCCATGGCCATTGGCTAGAACTTTGAATAAAGTCATGATCTCTGAAATGATTTTTTTTTTTTTTGTATCTATTTCTGTCATTTCTCATATTTCTCATTGTTATATTGCCCTTTTATGTGTTTTCCCTCTTTAGTCCAATTCTTTGTACCATTCAGCTCATTCGGGTCCAATTCTTTATCTAGGAGTTGACCCATTCTTCATCGTTTAACCAGGGTGCTAGAATGTCCCTGGTTTAACCCCTCTATATTCTTTAAAATTGGGCAGTTTACCGCCAATATCCTGTGATGGTCATCGCCTACAGTGGCGTTTGAATAGTGAAGAACCATCCTTTTGTTATACCACGCTCAAATAATCATTCCATTGTCTTATAATCCTTGCATAATCTTTCTCGTATCTCCCCCCTGACAGTTTCGAACAACACTTTTTATCTCGTTCTCATCCTTTTCCACCGTAGGCCTACTTAAAAACAATTTGTTTATCTGTTCTATGCACGACATTTTAACGTTTATACATTGGACAAAATATTATTGTCCATATACTTCACCAGTACCCCCCTCCCCCCCCCCCCCCCCTCTTAACTGGCAGTTTCATCGGATGCGTCTGGATGCATCCGATGAAAATCAGTGCAGTTAGAAAAGGGTATTAGGCATTATTTATCCCCTTTTCTCCTCTCTCTTATTACAATCTTTCTATCTACTCAGCCTTCTTTACGCTCTCTATACTCTCGCCATTCCCCTACCTTTTTAACCCTATAAATAATACTCGAAATTGTTCTAGCCCCTCCTTCTACTCCACTGAAGTCTACATAACTACCCATGTTCGAGTCTCAGTGGTACCCTCGCCCCTCTTTCTCTTCCCATCTTTCTCTTCCCATACCTCTCTTTTCTACCCTTCTAATTCTCTGTCCCACTTCTCCCTCGTTTGCTCTCATCTCTCCTCTCTTCTACCCCACTGACCTGCAATATATCGCGCTCTCTCTCTCTTCTAACCTCGCCCTCTCCATCTCATTTCTCTCATTTCTTTCTCTCAAATTGGCTTACTCTTCCTCTCCTCACCCTCCATCTCTTATCTTCGAGCTACCTTTAAACATAGACCTGGTGGTAGGTCCATGCTTTAAACAAAATGTATCCACCAAAGGAAAGCATATAAGTAAACAGAAATGTTTTAATGGACGTCGGTTTAAAAAATGTAAGATTTATATCTGTTACAACCCTATTCCTCTTATATCTGGTCTTTGTGTTTCCTTTCTTTTCCCACTTCGAAAAAACAACATAGAGATACCATGGACGGAGTTCATACATGTAAAGTTATTTTCAGCTTTCAAGCTCCTTTTGTTGTATTGACAGCACTCCTTTGTAAATGTTGTATAGGGATAAAGGGACGTAATGTTCGTCAATAGATTACCTAATTCTTAAACGTGGCTCAAAGGCATTCAATCATGCTGTTTAATCCCATGTGAAATGTAAATTGTTTGTTTTATTCCAATCAATGGATGGATGGATATGAAAGGATATCAAATAGGACCTAGTGTTGTGTACACTATATTATTGGGATCACAACTAGTGTTTTATTTTTGTAAATATTTTTGTAATACTTGTTTTATAATTTATTATGAAAGAAATGAATACAAAACTATTGAAAGCATGCGTAATCAGTTTTAAAAAGTTATAATAAAAAACTCTAAACTAAATTCCTATCAGTGACGAAACAAAGTCGAGAGCGTATTTAAAAAATGCTAGCCTCCGTTTTCACATCGTTTCATGAAAAGTGTGTGAAATGCAAATACGACTATGTGAAAAGAACACTGTTAATATGGTTCATTATTATGCTTCTTTACACGTTCTGCAAAAACAAAATTAAAACATACGTGTATTGTTATAGGTATGATGAGAAAGTTTTGCATCATATTCACGTACCAAGTCTACTGAATATGATTTGGGTCCGATTCTTTCTGGGGTCTACCAATTCTCCATTGTTTTACCCCTCGGTATATAGGCTACTGCTATATTCTTACCAATATTGGGCAGTTTGCCGCCAATATCCCGTGATGGTCTTCCCGGCATTCTCCTAAAGAGCATTCATCGCCTATTGGCGTTTGAATTGGAGAACCATCCTGTTGTCAACCCTCGCTCAAATAATCATTCTATTGTCTAATAATCCCTTGCATTATCTTTCCCTATCTTCCCCTGTCAGTTTCGAACATCCTTTAAACACAATTTGTTTATTTGTTCTATGCACGACATAACGTTTATACATTAGCTAGAATTGTCCATAATAATTCAGAACCCCCCCCCCCCCTCCCTTAACCTAACCCTTTTTCTCCATCTCTCTCCCCTCACTTCTATCTCTATATAATCTTCTCTACGCTCTCTTCTCTACTCTCCCATTCCCTTTCCAGCACTTTTATTTCACCCTCCATCTCTTAGATTCATCTTCAAACTACCTTTAAAAAATACACAATGTATATTAACAAAGGAAAGAGAAAGTAAACGGATTGTCTTATATAGTGGTCGTCAGTCGAAAATGTAAACGTTTATCATTTGGTTTAAAACCCTATTCCTTTTATATCTGGCCTTTGAATCTCATTACCTTTCCCACATTATGTAGACCAAAACAATGCAGATACCATGGATTGAGTTTATTTATAAAAGGGTTATTTTCACTTATAAGCTCCTTTCGTTATCATGTATCCCCACACCTAATCGGAAATGCGATGTTATTTACTCAAAAGAACGCTGGGCTACTTTATTGTAAACACCCTTCTATTGTTTGTTGTGATTGAGGGACTTGCAGCCATCGACGGATTACCTAATTACGCTGTTTAATCCCATGTAAAATGTAAAGAAAATGGTATCAATGGGTGAGTATGGAAGGATACCAAATAGGCCCTACAAGTTACGTACATTTATTGACAAACAGTGATTTTTGTTCTCTTCAAAAACTCGTTTTATTATGAAAGCAATAAATACAAAACTGTTAAATATATGCGTAATCAGCATAAACAAGTTCAAAGAACAATCTTAATTAACAACATCTACATTAATTTTACCCGTTTTATAAAGACGTTATCATCGCTGGAATATGACATTTTACTCGTGCGGTAACATAAATAATAGGTATACCGCTTATTACTACAAGAACATCTTTTCATATTATTCTATTTAAAAAAAAGGTTTGCTTTTGAAAAAATAACATAACACGAAATTCTTATCAATGACGAAGTACGCTAGCTTCGGTTTTCATATTGTTTCATGAAAAATGTGTAAAATGGAAAAGAACACTTTTATGGATCATTATTAGGCTTTTTTACAGTTCACACGTTCTGCAAAAACAAAAAAAGATGACATAACAGTACGTTCATTATAGTGTCAGGTATGATAAGGACATTATAGAACATCATATTCACGTACCAACTCTACTGAATTAGACAGGTACATGGTCGCATTTCATCTTCATATCACTTCTGGGGAATGGCGAAGAACGAACAAATATATTCTATCTCCGAACACTTAAATTGCAATACATCGTCAATCACACATATTTCGCTTGATGTAAGAAAGGGGGCAAACGGCGATCTTCCTCATTTATATATTTTAACGTTCATGAAAAAAATAGCAACTTTGGCAATTATAAAGGTAATCTTCAACAAGGAATCATAACAAACTAATGACATGCAGCTAACTATGAAATTATTAAACAACAACTCGGTAAGAAAACAACTAAAAGTCGTAACCATAATAAATACTAAATCATCAACTCCGACTTATAAACCATCGACGAATAATGTTCATGAAAAAGAGTCAGAAACCGTTTCATAGAAAATAATGGATTAAATCGAGCATGATCTCGGCTATCTGCTTAGTCGTGTAAAACATACATTTATTTGCAAGAACAAAAACAGTTCCACATTGACCATGGAAATAACTTACCACCACCCCAGTCCCCAACCCCCTTTAACAAAAAATAAAGTAATGTTAATTTTATCAATTTGTCTGAATTTGAAGAAATTAATCAACGAGAAAACGCATAGGATGGGCTTTGATAGTGTAATCCAGTATTTTACTGTAGACCCTGTACCTTCCTTTAACTCTTATTCTCCCAAGTAAAATTCGCCTTCGTGTACGCAATCCTGTTATAATTAAGCCCATTTTTCACCTAGGTACGAAAAAAGGTAAAATATAATTGGTTCAGATACATATCTGTGTCATGTATGAAATAGTGTATTAAGCCGGTATTAAGTTGAAAAATCGTAGTAATATCGATCCGAGTTTTAGCACAAGGCGATTTACTGTCCGTTCGACGTCAGACGCGGGTATTTAAATACAACACAAAAGTCCTTTAACATACGAAATCTGACTTTAGATGTTCTGAAAACTCTCGTCGATGACCATGATATCATCATCAGAGTCGTAATCTTTACACATAGCGGGCTCACTTGAGGGGTCATTTGCGACATCATTCCCTTTATCCTTTGCCGCCGCGATTTCTGGTTGGAAGTCCGACGATTTGACTGGTGGCTCGTTTGCATTAGAACCACCAGCCGACGAAGATTCGCAGAATGTTTTGCTCAATCCCACTTCGTCTTCTGCGATGTCGTGTGCGTCCATGAGCGATTGGAACATCGAGCCGCCGGTAGAAATGTCGTAGACAAAGGAAGTCACTGCGTCGAACTTTTGTTGCGCGTCATTGTCGAGTGGACGATGTTGCGAGTCTTGCGACTTTTCGGCGCGATTCTTCCTCGAAGAAGCCGTAGATCTTTCCTTGGATGTGTCATTCACAAATTTCATCATGGACAGTAAGATTGGTTCCGCGGGTGCCTTCAGAAACTCAAAATCAGAATCTTTCATGATGGAACTCGGGATCGAATCCGCAAGTCTATCCAGAAGCTCGGCGGTATTTCCTTTCGAGACGGAATGTGAGGCCGAATCGATCGCTCCCTCTGCACTATTTTCTTGCAACAAAGGCTGCGTTAAGGGCGAAGCTACCATTGCCGTCGGTGTCGTGACTGCCTTTGTCTGATCGAAGTCGACTTTGTTGCGCATTGTCTTCTTCACCCGACTTACGAATTTATGAAGTGTAGAGATGCCGATACCACCGCGCTCTTTGATCCCGGGAATGCACTCGACGATGATCTTTCGAATGAATGGTACAGTCATCATCGGTCTGGTTGATGAGCGTGATGCCGACGTGCTTGTCTGCAATTGAAGAAAAAATAGAGTCCTTAAAAATAAACTTGAGTTTTGGTAAATATGAAAAATAAATTCTCACAGAAAACTTACACTGATTGTTCAAGATTACAAATAAATGGCATGTGCTTAACGAGTATATTATAGTGGTTGAGTAATAATCATAAGAAGATAAGGAAATCAAAAAGCCAGAAAAAAGAAGCCCCCCCCCCCCAAAAAAAAAAGCCTGTGATATACATTTTGTTTAAGCTTCAAAGGTGATACAAATCATTTGTTTTGTCATACATTGCATCAGTAATCACATAGCACAATATATGATTACATAGGCGTATAGCTATAATCAGCATGATAGCCATCCTCGGAAAAAATGCAAAATAGTAAATAGACTAGTAATGCCCTGCCTGACTCCTTTTTTTAAAAGTCCGGACGAGAAACACGTTTATTTTGTTATTTGGCCTTATCAATTTAATAAAGTGGACAGTGGTTAGCAAATTTCTGTTTTTCACATGACTACTTTAGTAATTCATAATTTCTCGGGAAATTATAGATTTTTCTTGAAAGTTATGTATCAAGACGCTTTAATCGTTACAAAGCTTATGGAGTTTAAAAGTTAAACCTTTGTTCATGTGTCAGGTCGAATAAATGACTAGTAGCTACAAAGTTACATGTAGGCCTACTAGCCAGAGGTTGCCGCTAAACTCGCTATGCACAATGTAATTTATTGTTCTGTATTGAGTTGATTATTACTGATGCACACAGATTTAGTGGTATTGCTTTGTTTAGGAAAAAAAAGTTATTTAAATTTAAACTTCAAAAGGTTGGGCAATATTTTCCAACACTTTGCCAATAGTCAACCCAACCATCTATTGGGCAATATTATCGTATTTTGCCCAAAAGTTGGTCAAGATTTTCCCAACAAGTGGGCTACCATAGTCGGGCAGTTGAAAGGTCATATCTTTGCCCAAATTTTAGTCAAAATACGAAACAATTATGCACGTGTGAAGTAGGGTACTTACGTTTACCAATACCACTGGGCAAAATATTGCCCAATAGATGGTTGGGTTGACTATTGGCACAACGTTGGGCAAAGTGTTGAAAAAATATTGCCCAACCTTTTCACAGTGTATGAAGAGATAACTTGAAATATAAGCCAAAACTTATTACATTATATTGACAAGGTTTTTGGAATCATGTTAGTGAAAACACAATTATCTCGTTAGAAAGTGAAAATTACTAATACATGTACAATCAACTTTGATGTAGTCCTGTGAAAAAGAAATATGTTGTCAAATTAATAATAAGGATATTTACCTAATAAAGCATTTGTTCAACGAGTTAATAGTTTGCGTCGACGTCGGCTCTTTGAATCCTGTTATAAAATTTATAAACTCCTTGGGATAAATATCTTTCTTCTTGAAATCCTATTGATTTAATGCCTATTTATCATGTTTGAATATAGAGATAATAATTTTCTTTAAAGACAAACATACATGCTCTATTCAATAAATTCATCATCAGCCACTCATTGAACGGAATTGCCTTTACTGGCTTTAGATACAAATTTCTGTATCGCCATTTTCAAATCGTAACTAGGTCTAGATCTAGTACTGGTCAGTAGTAGTAGTACTAGTAGGCCTATTTTTGCCGCAGATCTCATTTTCGTCATTATTAAAGAACGTTGAAATACAAAAGTCATGTAGACCTACACCATTTACCTGCTCATAATTGAGGCACCAGAAGATGACGGGCAAGAGATCCGGGAACTGGTCCACCAGGAGCCTTCGTGTACTACTAGTATTTGGACCTCGTTTGTGGAGTGGATCTGGAACCTTCTGCTTTTCACCAGCAGCAATGCGAGGTCGATCGTCTTCGCGGCTAGGAAAGCAACGACGATAAATATGTGGAATCTCCTCCGTCGCGTCACCATGGTCACCGTAAGGAAAGGAGTGCGATGTCGGTCGAGACACTAGGATACTGCCAGGCCCAGGGTAGTAGCCACAGGGAGGGTGGGCGTGGTAGCCTGGAGTAGGATGAAGATGATGATGGTATCCAAAGGAAGAGTGGCCAGTATACTCAGGAGGAGGGTAGGAGGGGTACTCGGGTAGAGGGTAGGCGGGATAGGCCGGTGGAGGGCAGGCGGGATAGAAGCGAGGATACAAGGATTGACGGTCATCTGGAATAGAAAAGGTATTGGTGGCAACAGCAATAGATGCAAAGTCCGCCACAGCTCGCGAGGCAGACTCATCATATTTGTCACAGTTCTGGGATGTAGTTGGGGGAAATGATGTCTGCAAAGATGCTTTTAGAGTAGGCCTACTGTCCATCTTTGATGCCGAATTCATGACCATGGACGCAGTTGAGGGCGCGGTTACTTCATGATCGATACCCTTGCCGACAGCTTCTTTGACGAGCGAGGTCAGCCAAGCTGATGGAACCATCTCGACCGGGTATGCCCGATCCTCTCCACTAGGACTAGGAGCCGACTTCATTTTACTGGCGATGGGCGGGGATGTGACCGACGACACCGAATTCGCGCCCTCGGCGACGTATCCTGGCATGACAGATTTGAATGATTTCAAAGGTGGCTGAAAAGGGCCTGGACATACCAACGGCGAATTCATGCACATGGTCCATGAAGTACTGGTAGAACTAGAGGAGAATTGATCGGGTTCGGTATTTTGAAGAAGATCAGGCGTGGGGTACAGCATTGTGTTGCCATGGTTATTTTGTAATGAGACTGGATTGTAGCCATGACATCGACAGTACTGTGGACATGGTTTCACCGATTCGACAGGTGACATGAAGATGGGCAAAGCGTCAATAGCAACTGAAATCGAAGTTGACGTCGAGCTGGGCAATGAAATGGTAGACGATGACACTTCATCAATGCCATCAAAGCTGGTCAGGCTTGAGCCCGATTGAGCACAGCCTGGTTGAGCATGGTAATTTAGATATTTGGATCTGCTACTATCCTCATCATGTTGACGACTTGCTGCTAACGGATCGCTCCATGAATTTCGACGAACATCGGCCTTATCGTACGTGGTATTCGATGTCGCTATAATATTCTCGGAACAGTCACTGGTTGAGACGACTTGGCCCGTAGATCGAGTATCGCATGATAACAAATAACCCGATCCTGCAGAGTCGAACTGATGTGGATGGTTAGATCTAGGCCTAAACGTTGACGGCATCGACTCGGGAATCGCTTTCAACTAGGCTTTGGTCCGACGCCGCCACCGTCTTGTTACATGGGTAACTGAGACCGCTACTCCAGGGTGTAGGCAAGCTCCCCAAGGCCGTTAGAGGAGAGGGGAATGTGCTGTTGGGCTTTGCTGCGAAGGCGAAACCCAGATTGTCGACTTCGACGACATCTGAAAAGAAGTCTTGCTCGTACCTGTAATATCCATACTAATACTATTAATACTATCATGAGATAGCTGCTGCAACAGTTTACCACCTGTCTGTCTCAACACAGACCTATCATTTTCCAATGAATCCATGATTGTTAATTTGTTGAGTTATTTAAAAGACCTTATTTCACCGTAGGACCAGGTAGGACGCAGATACTAGATCTACATGTATTTGCCTCAGCTCCGTAATTAATTGCCAGCGCAGCTAGCTAGCTACAGTACATTGTGTGTGTAGATCTATGCATAAATTATATATGAAGAACAATGTATAGATCTATATGTAACACGTGTGTTTGATGTCTTATGGTCAAGCGCGCGCGCCAAAGAGAGGAGGAGAGAGAGAGAGAGAAAGAGTGATGTTGCGCAATATAGCTGTCGGCTTTCGAAGTTTATTTGAACATGTAAGTAGTAGCGAGATACTGCAGACTCCGAAAGAATCCTCGTGGGAAAACGTGAAAGATAGAAGTGGGCAATACCATGCAGTAGTCTGAAGGTTAAAACCACTTGGGCTAATTTTGCATGGGACAGTCCTCATTCCTCCTGAAGCTCACAACTTATATAGACCTATCTATCTACGGATAATTCGAGAAATTAGGGACTCTCTTGAATGAGCTTATGATTATGGATTTTCTCGGACGAGTTTTTTTTTCTTCTCTGTTCTATCCAATCGGAAAAATACGCTGACTGGGTCTGGAATAAGTTGAGTAGCAGGACCATTTTCTACGAACCTCTCACATTTTACCTGCGATCTGCCTGCCCGACTGCCAATTAACGGCAGCCCTTCACACCCCCCAGTAAAACCTCCTAGTAAAACACACGCAAAATAAAGACCCAAAAACAAATGTATGTTCACAATCATGAAACGTTCTAACATAGTCTACGGTATTTCCAGCATCAGATTCTGTATCCTGTAGGCCTATCATCGTGATGGCTATCCCCCCCCCCCCTCTCTCTCTCTCTCTCTCTCTTTTCTCTCTCTCCTGGCCGGGCCACCTGCTAACCATTCACATGAATATGTCAATCCAACTCATAAACCCCACACTAATTTACTCGCCGACCACACTCGCATCAAGTGTCATTGTACCAAATGTGAAAGGTTGTGAACCGGAATGTTAACAGAGTGTGTACCGGTAGGTCCATGGTGATGACCCCTCCTCATTTAATTGATATTCTTATTTCTCTTTTAAAAGTGATACTATTTGTGTGAGTTGGGCCAATGTGAGGTGACTGGCTAATTAACTCTAATATATGCCAAACAACTTAATAGGCCTAATTCAATACCTTTTTAATTATTCCGGTAATCAAAGACTCTCTTCCCTTGTCGAGATCCAGTCTTCCATATGTGCATATGACTCATAGAGATATATACTCTATGATATGACTACATAACTTTCTCATAACATAACATTGACCCATTGATTTAGTAATGTTTATTTGTTTATTATATTTGTATTACCATTTATTTGTTATTTTTTATTGTTATTAGTATTCTTACTATCAGCATCATTATTTGTATTATTGTTAGTTATTATCATATTATATTATTATTATTATAATTGTTACAGGTCGTGTGGCAGCTCTCAATATTCTTGGACAGAAAGTCGAGATGGAGACGGTACCATTTTTCTGGACCCAGATTTTTGCAAAAGTGTCAGATATGCAGGTAAGAAAAGTGTAAGAGGACATTTTTTTTTTTTTTTTTTTGGTCACAACAATTTTTAATTTGACATATTGCTCCGTTGGGGTGGGGGGGGGGGGGGTAAGGTCACCTTTTTAGGTCAGCCATTGGCACTTTTTTTTATTTTTTTTTAAAACTTTATATATATATAATTTTATTTTTGGCCGGGGGAGCACGTCCCTGTTTTTCAGTACATTTTGGGCGAATTTTTTTGACTGGGGGGGGGGGGGGGGGGGGGGGGCACGTGCCCCCTGTGCCCCCCCCCCCCTGGATCCGCCACTGTATTTTGTTTTAATTGAGTTGTTGAATTTAGATACAAATGTTTTTTTAATTATTTAAACATACTTGTGGCTTACACCCAGTATATAAGATCGACTGATCGATCGGTATTTAAAACACAAATATGTTTAAATAATTGAAATTTTTCCCAGGAAGCATTACTTTTATAAAAAATGTATTTTTATTTGAATGAAGTAATAACTTTTTACATTTTTTACCAATGTCCAATGTCCCCCCCCCCCCCCCTCTCTCTCTCTCTCTCTCTCTCACACTCTCTCTTTCTTTTCTTTCCATCAGGATTCAACGAAGGATTTGAGGATGTTATTGTTACAGGTGATCTAAATGAACTCAAGTTTGTAGCTTATTACATCAAGTGAGTCTCATCTTTTTTTCCACAAACTTTTCTTTTCTACTTTTAAAGACATATTCTCAGCAGTCTCCATGTTCATTGCATCATTATTTGCTTACCCCAGAATTGATGTGTATTAAAATCTTGATATTGCACACAGTAAAATATGATGATCCATCAAAAAAAAAAGAACAAAAAAAAACTAAATCTTGCCTTCTTAGACTCTAAAAGCACTTTATGTAAAGGCTGTTCTATGTAAATGTTTGCAATTGTGCTAACTGCTACATCTCATCGTTATCTTCCAGTACTCATTCTTTATTTCTATTTTGTACAACCTAATTATACTGTTGATTGTTAAAATTATATATTATGCCATATGGATTCAGTCTTGTTGTAGATTTTGTTATTCTTTTAATTTCTATGTATGGTATGAATTGTAAAAATCCCATGTAAAACTTCTTTGTGGTTTTCAAACATTGGATGAATAAAGACATTAATGAATGAATGATTCATATCGTTATAATATTATCTTGCACACATCCAGGGACGAGACTGTGGTAGCCATGGCTAGTATGAACTCTGACCCCATTGTGTCACAGTTTGCTGAGCTGCTAGCAAGCGGAAGGGAGCTGAGTAAATCAGAAATACAGTAAGTACCTGGTAGCTTATCCTGCAATATTGGCAACAGTTCGTTGGAAAAGTTTGGGCAGAGTAAAGCAGATATACAGATTTTACTGTGATTATTAAGACACTTTAAAATGATTTATGAAAAAAAATGTTCTTTATTCTTGGGAAACAAAAACAAGCTACTGGTATACTTTCCAGTTGGTTCCTGTTTCATTTCATAATTTGAACTTACTTTGCCAACTATGTTCTTTATTGTGCAAACAATTGATATATGAAATGGAATGAATTAGACCATGGGCCAAGCCTCAAAATTCTTCAGTTCCGTGGTCTCCCCCTGGGAAGTACTTTATTTTGTCCTAAATGATCAATGGACATATATCTAAGAACAATGGTCAAATGTTCCCATGTTTTGGCTGGTACATTTTTTCACAATTTTGATATAAAGTTGCAAATATCACTGTGTGTAGCAGACAGCCATTCTGCAATGATGATGTCATAGCTGTTCCTTAATTGACCAATCACAGCTGGGGTATTAGAGCTCAGAGTGCAATTGACCAATCACAGCCCCTGTATTCTGAGTCTTGGTCTGCATGCACTGTCTGCATGTCTAGTCTGCTAGTGCACCATGACCATAGAGTGTTGCATGCACAATGTTGATGTGATTCAACAAATATTATCTCTTTTTCTGAGACAAGCTGAAGGAAATTTGTTATCAGTGTTTCACCAGTGGAAGGAATTTTACATTAAAGAAGGTGTTATTGCTACCCATGCCATTGAAAAGTATGATTTGGAGCTTGTTTTGTCTCCAGATATTCTCAATGTGTCTCCTCAAAGTTGGGTTACCATCGCGCATGTTAGTGCTTTACCGACAAAACTAAGATCGAGAGGGTCAGGAAGAAGCAAGAAAGATCAGGACATGAAGGTAATTTATTACTGTCATTTTTGAAATATTTCAAAAGTATTGTTATGATTAAACAGTGAAGTTTTCATCGGGTTTTAGTCATAGGATTGTTGGCCCAGTTTTTTCACATTACTGTCCCATGCATTGGTATTTGTGTAAGGTCTGGGTTCTCTTGCGTGGGCTTATCTCTGAAATCAATTTTACCCACAAACTAGTTATTTCCTTAATAAGCTACAGGCACTATAGATGTAGGTAGGCTATCATCATAAAAATTTCGGTTTCACACTTACTCAAAAAAGCAAAGTTAGGGTCTTACTCTTACTTCTTACACTTAGAATCTAGACCTAGAAGTCTATACTCTTCTTCCTTTTTGAGTACAGACCTCTTTACAGAGTATTATCGTTACTATACTGGGGGTGTGGGCAGGTGGACCACGTACACACGGGTTTCCCCCTACTCTTATACGAATAGTGCAGTGGGTTCTTAACGTGCAAAGGTAGTGACTCACTTCTACACGGGGCCTCCATTTAACGTCCTATCCGAGGGACAGAGTGTTTTCCACTTAACATAACCTGCGTCTATGAACAAGGGAAGGACACGTTAACACACAACGCAGGCTTCAGTCATCCATCCGCCTGGGTGGGAGTCGAACCCGGGATCTTTTGTTCGACAGGCGGACGCTTTACCGACTGAGCCAACTCGCCTCCTCTGATACTTACCTATAGTAGGCCCTACTTCAATTATTTTGAACAAGACACGACCACCTCTAGACCAATATTGATTCTAAAATTTTCCAACATCATGTACAATACTTTAATTCACTCAAAAGCTTTACTTAAGTTACAATTGGTCATGGGTGACATCTGACTCAGCTGAATGACTTGACAGTAAAGTACATATTGTACAATAAATTTCACTCATCGATGTTGAAAAAGAAAAAGAATACTTAAACAATGAAATCTTGACTGTTGTCACTCTTGGCAACTGTCCCAGGTTTTTTCATTAATAATAATAATAGCTAGTTCTTATATAGCGCTTTTCAGGACCGAAGGCCTTCTCAAAGCGCTTTACAGATATAAATATTGTTATCATTGTATGCACTAGGTCTTCTGTAATACTAGCTGCACGGGTGCTGAATTTCCTTATTCATACATGTACGATAAGGTGATAATGGTTGTAAGGTCGACACTGTTTAATAGTTAATCTTGAATGGTAAATGTGTAATGTCTAATGGCATATTCAAGTTTGATCAAACATCATCTAGGGAGGTAATTACAAATAATGAGCAATTTAATTCAGTTAATAATAATGCCACTCAGAAAAAAGCGTGGATAGTCATTGACCACATTAACAAGCCATCAAAATGAAACAGTTATTCAGCTTTCAATCTTGTTAACTAAGATGTTGAAAATTATTTTTTCCACAATGAAATTTATGTATTCCTTTTTTAGGAAGGGGATTGAACATGTGTTCCAATTGTATATATGGGATATTTACTTTATTACATGTAAAGCTGGGACCAATAATGATTTTTTTTCCTGTTTCTCTTTGTGTCTTTAAAACTTGCTTCAGCCATAAGAACCAATGATGTTCCACTGGAGGCAGAAGATTCAGGGATAAAGCCACCTTCGAAGATCCGACAACTTCGACCAACTTCGATCGACAAGGGCGACAAGCTGTCAATGGGTACCAGCTCACAAAAATCTTCGCTGGTGACCAGAAGATTCCAAACCAGTGGACAAAGTTTCTCTCTCGTGGGGAGAACAAGGAGAATCTCCTCCAATTACTCTTTGAGAAATGGAGCAAGTCGGGAAAGGACATTATTGATGATGTCACGGTGATTGTTGACATGGGGAAGAATGCCATGCCATTAGCATGTACAGGAGCAAGGGAGAGCTGGAAATACATGTACAACCTATACCGGCATTATTAACATTTAACTGAACATTATACAGATTGTCATTTGATTATCTACCCATCTGAAGAAATTGCTAAAATCAAAGTTTTGGTGTTTTGCAGATTATGATAAAAAATAATAATATTCCGCTTTTATATAGCGCTTAATACATATACAGTCTAAGCGCTTTAGAGATATACTATTAATGTAATGTAATATGCATATGACTTCCTTAAACAAAATCATCATTTGTTGTTTCATTAGAAACTCTTTAAAATCATATTTCCAATGTCTTAACACGATTTTCAAACATACCCAATTATTTCAACAGCTATTCTTGCATGCATTTCTTATTATCTTGAATACAAAGCTACTGCACAGTAACTTACTGTTTGTTTATAGATGCTTGTACCACTTCTTTCAGTAATCCTTAATATATGTGTCTTACAATAATGTGGAAATAATTGTAAATGAAAATTTGTTGTAAAAAGGTACATTGTAAATAATTAACTGTAATGTCATTTCTTGTTTATACACTGTACTGTCATTCCAACAAATATTTTGTTTTTGTTTTTATTTGTTTACATTTGACATACTTCATTTAATTTTTTATCAGGAACCTTAAATTACAAGCCCTTCTTTGTAGGTTTCCTCTACAATACAACTTCAATTAATATTATTACCCATTGCTTCCTTACAGGTGTTAAGATCACTCATTGCTATTCATGGGTTTGAATATTTCTTAATTATATATATATATATATTATTGATTTTAAAAAAAGAGCATTTGCATACATGCACACTGTTACAATCTCCATCAGTAAAGACAATTCTTTTTGTTTACCTTTACTATTTGAAGTGGAAGCAGTAAAATGCTCTACAATGATTATGCAATATATTTTCTCTAACGATGTATTACAACAAAAGTAAGCCTACTTCAAGTTATACTAAAAGGATTAGGTACAGATATTGTGATAATATCATTTTTTTCTGAACTTCTATAATATTGAATGTACACTGTATGTAACATTTACAGTTCGATATCTAAATCTTCATTTGGACAGCCCTTGTCATGGTCTTTTTTCCACCTTCACTTATTAAGGTGGAAATTAGGGTTAAAAACTTGTTGGTGCTTTAAATTACCATATACATGTGTGTAGGTGCAAAATCTGTGATCTATATCGTTATTGAATGTTGTACATATGAATATGTTATGATGTGCAACCCTTGTCTCACTCAGTTTGTAAGTAATTTTAAGTGCACTTCTGAGTTTTACACTTTAGAATTAAAGTGAGTATAGAAGAGTATAATTTGTAAGAGCTAAGAAGTTACAATACATGTACCTGCTTACTTTGGCTGAATTAATTGAATGGAATTATAGATCCAGAGACGTACCATTTTAATATGACAGAGCTAAGAGAGCCTAATATTGTAGGAATGTGATTTCTAAACATTTTTTACGAAATATTATGGTACATACATGTACATATATAATGCCAATATGAAATACATAAAACATGGTACTGTGAACCTTTGTTTTATTTGTTATAGTAAATAGAACATTAAAAACTATACTATAAAATCAATTGTCATAGCTTTTCATGTGAGGTCACACAGAGAGAAAAAATGGAAGATAATATCCAAGAAAACAACAAGATAACAACTGATGCGATTATGCTTGTGTATTTGGGGGGGGGGGGGTATATGATGGGGGCATACATGTGTGTTCATATGCATGAGTTTTGTGTACCTAGGATAAAGTGGATATCAGCAAACATGAGGGACATTTGAATTTACAAGTCACAAATAATTTATTTTAAATTAATTTCTTTCATTATATCATTGGGTATTACTGTGTGTATGTGTGTGTGTTGGGGGGGGGGGGGGTTGCCTTTATATATACATGAAGATCTATGTGGTGGGGTGGCTGTGTGTGAATATAAAAATGAGCATGGTTTGAAATTTGGTGAGAAAACATCTTTTGCTGATCATATGATTGGAAACTACTGTATGTTTATGTCGTTTTCGCTTCATGGAGCTGGTAGGGGGTGGGGGGGGGGGGGGGGTGGAGGGTATAAGTTGGGGGAGGGGGTATGGGGCATGTGACTAATAATGCCATCCCTTTGGAAAAATTGATAAATACATGATACATCTGATTCTATGTTCATACTAATATCAGGTTTTATGAGATTTTTTAACAAAATGTATTTGATTAATAAGGATAATACATGTATTAATTAAGGTATTAATTAATATGCACATTAAATTTTTACATGATTGAACTTCAATTCATAACATCACACTTCTCCAAACACCATTTGTATGCACAGTTAGCATGTTAGCTGCAAAATATGCAAACAAATATCTCCCCTTGTATGGTTGCTAGGAGGAAAAGTCCATAGC